>CAIGQQ010038854.1:715420-732949 GCA_903798035.1 Danio albolineatus | reverse complement strand
ATCCATCCATCCATCCATCCATCCATCTATCTATCTATCTATCTATCCCCATCCATCCATCCATCCATCCATCCATCCATCCATCCATCCATCCATCCATCCATCCATCCATCCATCCATCCATCCATCCATCTATCTATCTATCTATCTATCTATCTATCTATCTATCTATCTATCTATCTATCTATCTATCTATCTATCTATCCATCTATCTATCTATCTGTCTGTCTGTCTGTCTGTCTGTCTGTCCGTCCGTCTGTTCATCCGTCCGTCCGTCCATCCATCCCTCGCTCTACCTATATATCTGTTTAATATTTTTGAAATGCATAAGAACTATTAATGATCTTTTAATGTAAAAGGTTTACTGTTTTAATGTGATTTCTATTATTTACATCATCATTTTTGTTGCTTTAAATCTAGTCTAAATCCACTTTGGTTCACTGAGACCAACAAAATAAAAGTAGTATGTAAATTTCGAGTTTAACTCAATACTCGTATGCGTAATTATACTGTAAAAAAAAACACATAAAAAATAAAGTGTATAACCAAAAAGTATTTTCTGTCCGACAGTAAAACTGAGGTTTGGATTAGCCAACGCGATTATATATTGCCAAAATGTGTATTTTTAGTTGAATTATCCCTTTAAGTGAGAACACATATGTGTGTGAAAAAAAGAGTAAGAGAAGTTCCTAAAAAAGGCGAACTTAAGTCTTTCAGTAGTAGTTCCATTCCTTCACTTTCAGTGTGGACGTCAGACAAATTTCCACAATAAAAAACTGGCTTGATAGATTTTCCAGTGGCGTGGCTAGTGTGGATCTGCGAGTCTTACAAAAAATGAAATGTCTTCATCATTTTACCAAAGCACAGCAATAGGACAGCGAGACTTCATGTGAAGAAGGGAAAACCATTAGATGAAGTGTCTGGAAGAGACATTTTCCAGAGCTTTCTTTTCCACTTGTTAATGATCTAATTGGTGGCAGCTGTTAAATTATAGGTACATTGCCATGGTAACAAGCTTCGGGCTCTATGATGACAATATGCAGCTTTTTAGCTGAAGAGATATGAGTTTGGCAACCAATAAAACAGCTGCATTTATGAGTTACGACTACTTTTTGAGTACAGAAACTAAACTTAGCTTTGTTAATACAAAAATTGCATTCTTTTCGTTTTTAGGACTGCAATTTACCCAAACAGTTTCACACAGGCCTACTAATGTAGTCAAGCTATAGAGCATCAATATTATTGCGGCCCAATTAGCCAGTGTAAGCTTGACCTGCTGTTTACAGCAGTGACAGGATGTAATGAGAGGGAGGCAGTGATGTTTTCTCTGATGAGCTGATCTCTGACGTTCGCTGTAGCCTGGTTCCGCTCTAAATGAGGTTAGGAGTGCGCCTTTGCAGAACCGATGGGGTGATGAAAACCCCACTGGCTGTTTGCACTGAGCATCTAAGATGTCTTGCAGCAAATGTTTAATTAACTACAAAGAAAAAAATTGTATTACCTTGAGAAATTTCATGTATAAACCGCCAAAAAATACTGCTCGCATTTTCAGCTGCTGTCTGGGCTTTCACTGCCTTTCTACACTTCCCTTTCTTCATGTGTTCAATGCTTTTTTTCTGTGCCATTTCATTTTATTAAACATAACTTAATTTGTAAAGCAATTAGTTTTGTTTTCTTTTCATATTGGTATTTCTTTGGTTGTTATCAATATCTGGTGAAAATTTCAAGTAATGGCACCTTTAGAAATATGTTTTCTGAGAAAAATGGAGACGTGTTCAATATTTATTTCCCCCACTGTATATCAGAGAAAAGAAAGTGATCATAATACTGAAGCTAAGTGTACATGGTGGACATAGCCCTTTTTCTGTTATAGTAATTGCTGTACTTCCTAATGGATTATCCTCACAGAAAAGTTAATAAGTACTTGATTATATATTTAAGTATATGTACTAAGCAGTGCTATCATAATTGCACCAGTACTTTAAATGCATTGCAGTACTACTTGAGTCTAAATTGGCCAACTTTTCATTTAGCTTATAAACATTTTTCGGTCACACTTTCCAATAAGGATTTATTAGTCAATGTATTAACTAACATGAACTAATAATGAACAATACTTGTACAGCATTATTATTTATAGATCAGCAATGCATCATTAACATCCAAATTCATGCTTGCTAATAGTTAATGCACAATGAGTTAACATGAGCTAACAACGAACAACTGTATTTTCACTATAACGTTATCAAACATGAACAAATACTGTAATAAATGTATTGTTCATTGTTTGTTCATGTCAGTAAATGCATTAAGGAACATTAACTAATATAAACATTGTAAAGTGTTACCAGTTTTTCTTCTGCATTTTTGTTTGTTCTGCAACTAAACAAATATTAATGTACTACAAATATACTACAACTGAACTAATGGGCTAGTTGTATTGATATATTTCGGAAAGGTAGATAGATAGATAAATGCTTCACACTGAATTGAAGGTTTACACTGAGTACACTGAAGTTTACTTTTGGTGCTTAGTTTTTGTATAGAGAACAAAAATGGTGTGGAATTAAAGGAATATTTCATTAGCAAAAAACACCTAAAAGAGTTCTTTTGCAGAACTTCCAAACAACTTTTCTCCATTGAACAAAAGTGTTTGCTAGCTGGTACTGTTTTTCTCAGTCGCTTTGGTTTATTTCTCAGATCAGAATTGAAATGATCAAAACTACCTGTTTAATCGAGTCACTTGTGGACATGGAAAAAGCAGTTTCCCATTCCTTTAAACAAGTTGCAAATGCTTTTGTACATCCATGCAAATGATTATGTGCAATTCTCTGATGTTTTCTACGTTATCATGATGCTAACGTCATGTTAATCAAAATGTATTATTTTAGTCTGTTGAATAGTCTCACCCCCACAACATTGACTTGTTTGTCTTTACATGAAAAATAGCTGAACATGTTGTCATAATGCATTTTTCTAGACATTTCCAGTAGACTTTTTTCTAAATCTGTCTACAACTGGTAAATTTCTCCAAGGTTAATCTTGACTTTTTCTAATAAAGGTGCATCTCAAAGGAGAGTAGATTGTTTTGTTTTTTCTATGTGCTATGCAGTGCTGTCTTTTCCTTTCTATATCATCATAGATGGCACGATCTGTCAACAAATTACGGAACAAACAGAAAAAAATAATAATAATAATAGCCATAGTTTACATCAGAACACCCCTCCAGAGTACACTGTTATACTGACAACACGACTAAGTAATTTGACTGTCTTATCCATACCCCATGACACAAGAACTTGTCATTCTGACGGCACTGACACAATCATTGACACAGAAATTTACTTTTGAGAGATCAACTAAGGATTTTGAGCAAGATACTGGCTTTTGCAGGTAATCCATGGTGTTTTGCTATTTTTGCGCGTTGTTTTGAGAAATGCACTTAGTGTTTTGCAAATTTGAAGGCCAGTATGAAATGGAAAGAAACAGCTATTGTGGCCACTTAGGAACAAGCGTTTTTTTTATTGTTGTTTTTTATTTAAATATCTTAATTGCATTTTAACTGTACACTCAGATAATACAGAGGTAAAAACAAGCAAAAAACAAAACAAAACATTCATTCATTCATTTTCCTTTGGCTTAGTCTCTTTATTCATCAGGGGTCCCCACAGCAGAACTTATCCAGCATATGTTTTACACAGCGGATGCCCTTCCAGCTGCAACCCAGTACAGGGAAACACCTCATCCACACCCATTCACTATGGCCAATTTAGTTTATCCAATTCACCTATAGCACATAGCACTATAGCACACAGTCTTTGGACTGTGGGGGAAACCGAAGCACCCGGAGGAAACCCACACCAACATTGGGAGAACATGCAAACTCCATACAGAAATGCCAACTGATCCAGCCCAGACTGGAACCAGTTACTTTCTTGCTGTGAGGCGACAGTGCTAACCACTGAGCCACCGTGTCGCCCAAAAACAAAACAAAAAAAAAACACTTAACAAGCAAAACTTAATACTTTAAATCAGTATTTATGACCTCTCTTCTCATTCATCAATTTCTAACTCCACCACATTTTAGAAACAATTTTAAAAGTCCATGTGTTTGTTTAAAAGTGCATTTGCTACTAATTTAAATATAAATTTACATGCAGTCAAACCCAAAATGATCAAACCCCAGGGCTATGAATAATTTCGGGCTTGACTGTATTAGTGATGTATGCATACTCTATGTGACTTTAAAATCTATACTTAAAGATTGGTTTTGTTTAGGGTTGCTAATACTTTACTTGCATGTAATTATGTCAAATTTACTGTAGACTTTACAGACGGTAACTATAGCATTAAACAGTTCTCTGTACCAATTTTGGTTCCATAGCAAAAGCTGTTTTATTTTTATGAACTAATACTTATATTAATATAACTAATTAACTCATTCTAATAATAATATTAATTAAAATAATAATAATAATAGTTAATTTTCAGCGTTTTCCTCACAAAACTAATTCTAAATCCTGTTTAATTTATATTTTTAAATTGTGGGTTACGAAAAACTAAATGCATGATGAAATATAAATTTAACAGTAGCCAATTTAATATGTTTTTTAAATTTAAATGATCAAATATTAGTAATTGGTCATCTGTTTTCTATTTTGTTTCAGTGTGACTAGTAGTCATGTGAAACTCAACAACACAGTAAGCAATATGCTTTCGACATCGATAGTTTCACTTTTAAATAAAGTACAGTACATATTTAAACTCAGCAGTCGTTCAAAAGTTACATCACAACACAAGGATTTTCTTTATAGGAGTATTACATTCACCACAGCCAGATATGAAAGATGTCATCAAATCTCCCATCACTCAGCACTATGGCTTTCAGCTCAGCATTCATACCATCCCAGCGATATGTAGAGCACGTGATCACTGGATTCTCAGTGTCCTTTAACAAGCCCACAGGACAAAGAGCGTTTAAAAATAGAACAGACACCCAAGCTGCTCTCATCCATAATAAATGGTAGTGGATATCCAGTCAGCAGGCCTCACCTGCTATCCCCCCTCCCCAATACACACACACACACACACAGCAATTACACAGCACCAGTGCACTAATGAGGCCAGCAAAGTACATTTTACATATTTAAAATGCCAAACTACAGGGTTTCAAACTTTTTATACATTACTGTGGAATAAATGTAACTGCAATTAGTACAGAGCAAAAAACGGAATATTAAATCACAATTGACGATAAGCGATTATTCACTCCCAGTACTGATATCATATTTATTCCATACTTTAAAAAATCCATTAAAATTAGTTACTTAAAAACAATCTGTACTATTACATTAATTATTACACTATTACTAAATAGGGCTCTTTTGACAAAAATGAATAGCAGTGTTTATGAATGTAATAAACTTTTTGATTTATGGTCATGATTTATTAATTTGGGAATGAAATATGGCCAAGAAATAGTTAGGCAACAGCTAATTCTTTTAAATGACTAATGTGCCCATGATTTGACTAAAATGAGGGAATAAATGTACAAAAATATTTTTAAAAAATTCTTTATAACTTTCATTTTACATTTTAAGTAGTCTATATGGAGTCTATTTTAAGAGTCTATATGGAGAGCAGGATGAAAATAACGTGGGACAAAAGTAACAAAACGATGCTTTCCAGGCTATAACAG
The DNA here is from genome assembly GCA_903798035.1 of Danio albolineatus. Classification (NCBI taxonomy): domain Eukaryota; kingdom Metazoa; phylum Chordata; class Actinopteri; order Cypriniformes; family Danionidae; genus Danio; species Danio albolineatus. Next base: position 727,251 of record CAIGQQ010038854.1, on the reverse strand, counting down.
CAGATTCAGCATGCAAACCCTTGATGGAGCTGCCAAATATCACTTGATTTCTGGACCGTGTCCCACGGTTAGGTCCATATTTCAGGTTTAATGCAGACAGTAAATCAGTATAGCAGTTTTTTTTCTTCTTATAATTAGTTGTGTTTCTCTTTTCATGTGTCACACTAATGATCAATCTACAGGTTATTTAGAGCAATAACACACCTTTGAGTTTACAATCTGAGTTTTTCAGTTTAACAGTAAATCAGGTTTAAATGGCAAGAGTTACTGTGGGGACAAAAGTAACACTTATTTATGTCCCACTGCTAATATTCATACAGTATCTTATTTTTCACTTCCGCTTTCACTTTTCACAGTGTTTTGATTAATATGTTTTATAAAATGAATATTGCTAATAATAATAAAAACATTTGTAAAAATTATAGAAAACTTTAGTATATTGCATTGTTGGATTGCTTTTGAAACATTTGATGGAAGTGCTTTTGAACATTTCTTCCCTAGAAAATGTCTAAATGGAGTAAAAAAGTTATTCAAACATAAAACTTTAATTGCATGTAGTTGTGAGACTCCAAACAAATATGTCAAATGAGACTAATTTTTGCAAAACACTAATATGGTCTGAAAGACTATAATAGGATTTATCTTTTTAGTAATTGAAACTTATCCAACAATTGAAACAACATCCACCCACCTTAAACTGACTGTAGTCAAGTGCAGATTTGTAAGCTAGTCAAACATTTCTTTAATCTCTTAAACTTGCTTCGACTCATGATGCTATTAATGTTGAGCAACCAAAACAGCTGGAAATATTATCTTATATTAGGAATTTATTTTTTTGCATTATATATGCATTCATAATGTAAAAAAAAAAAAAGATTGCAAATAAAAGCTATTGAACTTTTTTTTTTTATCAATGAATCCTAAAAGTAAATTGTGTATCACATGAAACAACGAAGCACAAACAAGCACTGATAATTGTAAGAAATATAATTGTTGATTTTTGCTGATCATAATAGAATAATAATTGTATATAATAGACTGATAATAATATTAACTAATATTAATAGTTGTAATAACTGACAATAACTGATCATAATAGAACAGCAGATCATCATATTATAATGATTTCTGAAGAACTGTGTGACACTGAAGACTGGAGAAATGATGATGAAAAATCAGCTTTGAATCATGGGAAGAAATTAAATTTGAAATTGCATTCAATAAGAAAACGTAATTTAAATAATTATTAGTTATTTTATTAATTAATAATTAAAAGTTATTCAATATTTTTAAAAGTCGTTTAAAATTGTAATAATATTTCACAATTGAATGTTTTTTTAACTGTATTTGTGATCCAATAAATGCAGCCTTGGTGAGCAGAATTAGCTTCTTTTAAAACATGAACAAATCTTACTGTTTCCAAACATTATACATACACACTAAAAGTGCTTTTGGTCAGAAGTACATCACGGTTTACTCTCCTTATCCTACTTGTAATTATTCACACTCAAAGTAATTTGATCATCAATAGTGAAAGTTCAATCTAACGTATGCTGTCCAGCGTCAGGGCCGGTAGCAGTCCATCTGGGAGGAAAACAGACACCGCAGGCTGGGCCTTTGATATGTGTTACAGAACACAGATGCACACTAACACAAACGTCATGAAAGAAACAGACACAGACAGCTGTGCGATTGCCACCGTCAATGAACCGCACTAGTTTTGGAGCATGTGTTGGGGGAGGACGCAGGCCATTAATTGAAATGTAACACTCGTATTGATCCAAACGCACATTCATGCCTCTGGCGGACTTTTCTTGCTTAGTCAATTTCACGACAGCCACAGTGTTAACTAGGCTGAACAAAAACAGAGAGCAAGGAGCAAACAGTTAGATGATCTATAACAGTGTTAACCACACAGACACCAAACATAAGGAGCGATGAAAATGAGGAGAGACTAGACCCGACAGACCTTTCTATATACTACATGCTGTGACAGTTCACTAAAGAAATAAAATAGATTGTTGTTAATGTGTTCACTTAGCATTTAAAATGACATTTTACTTCATTTATTTGATCCTTCAGCTGAGTCTCTGATTATCAGGGGTCGCCACAGCGGAATGAATCGCCAACTACTCTGGCATGTTTTACACAGCTGATGTCCTTCTAGCCACAACCCTGTACTGGAAAACACCCATACACACTCGCATTCACACTAGGCATGGGATGATAACCATTTTCAAGGTTTACCGTGGTTTGGAAAAGTCAAGGTTTTAAAACCGCCAAAATTTTCTGCTATACCATTCCTAAGGTACTGTATGTGTAAGATTTTTTTATTTACATTTTTTGTAGTTTTTTAGGACAACAGAATCTTCAGCAGAAAAGAAATCCAAAGATGCTGTAGTATACTGTAAAGACATCTGTGTTTTTGAAACAAATGAAGACAGCAGAAGTCAACGATTCACTTGAATGATTTAGCCTGACATGTTTACTGCTCCAAAATATTATAAATGTTTCTCAAAATAAAATATATTGTGTTCAAAGGGGAAAAAAGTTTTTTGTTTTTTATACAGACATTTAAAAAGAATATATTTACACAATACCGTCAAACCGTGCAACTGTGATATTTTTATCCAGGGTTATCATACCGTCAGAATCTTATACCAGTCCATGCCAAATTCACACCCACACACTCATTAACTACGGCCAATTATGTTTACCCAATTCACCTCATGCATTTAGACTAGCCTGATCTCATAAAATGTAAGTATTTTATGTTTTGTCAGTTTAGTGGCTAATTTAGTAAAGTTCAGTTGCATGAAAATGTACGATTTTAAAAAGGAGGGGTGGTACCCAACCCCAAGCCTAAACCCAACCATCACTGGAAGCAAAACATATTAAACTGTATGAATGAATTCATCTAAATTAATACGAATTAGCAACTAAATCAAAAAGTTACAAATTGCCATGAGATTATTTTGGTTTGGACTGTGGGGGAAACCGGAACACCTGGAGGAAACCCAGACGAACACGGGGAGAACATGCAAACTCCACATAGAAATGCCAAATGGCCCAGGCGAGACTCAAACCAATGACCTTCTTGCTGTGAGGTGACAGTGTTAACCAATGAGCCACCGTGTCGCTAAAACTTTAAAGAATTAATACAAAAGAATATTTACTAGTGAAATACCATCAAATCTGTGGCTCCTGAAAAAACAGTGAGGTCTTATAAAGCAAATCATATTAAATTGTATGAATGAGATCGTCCGAATACATACGAATTAGCAACTAAATCAAAAAGTTACGAATTGCTGTGAGATTATGTTAGTTTGAACTGTGGGGGAAACCAGAACACTCAGAGGAAACCCACACGAACACAGGGAGAACATGCAAACTCCACATAGAAATGCCAAATGGTCCAGCCGGGACTCAAACCAGTGACCTTCTTACTGTGAGGTGACAGTGTTAACCAATAACGTGTCGCCGGAACTTTAAAGAATTAATATTAAAAAAATATTTACTGGTAAAATACCATCAAATCTGTGGCTCCTGACAAAATGTGAGGTCTTATAAAGCAAAGTCACTCTGTTAAAGGAAGCATCTTCTTTGATCTGCAACTGAAGGAAAGTCGCCTACACCTTGAATGGTCTGAGGGTGAGTAAATATCTATTTGTGGGTGAATGATTCATTTAAGTAAGTGCATATATAAGTTTTTAAGAACTCATTGGTCTCTGATACTTTCAATTAAGCCAAAAAGAGTGAGCATGTATTTGTAGGAGGGTCAGTCACACTGTAAAATAAAATAAACTATATTTATTTGTATTCTTCATTAAATTACACATTAGAGTATATGTGGTATTACCATCTATACCTACCACCACAACCCTAAACCCACCCATCATTTATTAACTTCTACACCTAGCCCAACCGTAAATACAACCATCACAGTTATTAAGATCTACACCTTCCAACCCTAAACCCAACTCAGTAAGCCAACTACTTAATGGACATCTTGTGTGCATGTGTGGTTTAAACGCAGTACGTCACGTTGCACATGCGCCCATCAATGTGCATTATGTAGTGCCTGCATGCATGACATCACTGCACTACAGCTGTAGCAAGAACTATTTGAGCGGATGCCCTTCCGGCTGCAACCCAGCTCTGAAAGTACAACCCACAGAGCTGGGAAACACCCACACACTCCCTCATTCACACACTATAGTCAGTTTGGTTTATCCAACTCACCTACACTGCATGTCTTTGGAATGAACAGAACTCCGCACAGAAAGGCCTTCTGGTCTAGCCAGGACTCGAACCAGTGACCTTCTTGCTTTGAGGCAAACATTCCATTGAACCATTTAGCCACTGTGCTGCCTAGTGATAAGAAGTTTTATTGAAACATTTTTTCTAAAAATAAAACTTCGTTCAACTTAAATAGTTTATCGTCTGCACGTTTTTTAAAGAAATGAATACATTTTTCTTACCTGAGCACCAAATCTGCATATTATAATGCAGCGTGTGACATTGACTGAAATAATAATTACTAGAATTTCAATTTTGGCTTCATAGTAACAAATGATATTATTTAACAACATTTAAAATTAGTTTTTTTACTGTATTTTTATCAAATAAATGCTGTCTTGTTAATACATTACAAAGCTCACAACTTTTTATAAAGTCATTTAAAGAGCCCCTATTATGGGTTTTTGAAAATGAGCTTGCGTGCAGTGTGTAACACAGCTCTAAGTGAAGTGACATGTCCAGCTAAGGCTTAAATCTGAAAGTGCACTGTGTTTAAAACTATTGATTCATCTATAAAAGAGTCGACTCATCGTGCTTCAAATGAATCGTTGTTATAACGAGTCTTTAGCCGTTTCGGCATGACGTGAATACGAAACTTAAGCCCCGCCCATTTGTGCGCACACAAACCCGAATTTGAATTTGAAACCCCCAGCCCCGCCCACAAACACAGCAGTGAGCAAATAAACCAGTGATGCCAGATTGGGCGGTTTGAATTTGATCGTGCAGGTAAAAACCTTTTGGTTTTGGGCTGGAATCAGTCAGCTACATCTGGCAACACTAAAAAGAATGCTGTAGCAGACATGTTGAATCATCTCGCGAAGACACTTTGCTCAGCTGGATATTATTGGAAGTGTGCGGATGAACCAAAGATGAAACTGTGTAGAGTCAGTGGTTGAGTTTATTTCTGCAGAAATGCCTCAGCATTATAGCCCAGCCTTGTGCTACGTTTCCTCCGAGGAGTGCTTCTGAAATCTACACGCTTACAATGGGGGATTCGTTGGCCGTTTGTTAAAGGAAGGATCAGAAAAGACTATTGATGTATGCAGAGGCGGACTGGCCATAGGGAGCACCGGGACGTTTACCAGTGGCCTGACGGCCGATCTGGCCTGCCACCGTATATCTGGCCTGCATCCTCTATCCTACCCCTCCTTCCCCCTCTATTTCCTCCATGTGAGTAAGTGTGATTAAAACAGTTGCCTCATTGTTTTATCTAGCTTGCACGTTATGTATTTAATTGTGTTTTGTTACTTGTAATCGCTTGCAGTGTATCTGGTATCTGTATCAGTGTAACTCCTTACATTCTCATATCGCTAAAGCCACGTTGAAAACACGAAGCGTGTCGATTTGTTTACGGATTAAAATGTGTTTGTTAGCTCGTGTTCCAGCTTTTGCCGCTGTGTGCATTAATACTGAATGTGTCACTGTTTTTACTTATGGTTAAGAATAGAGCAATATGCTGGGAGATCGGGGGGTTAGGTTCGGGGGTGAGATGTCTGAATAACACTATTGAGAACCGGGTACTGTGATGTTAGTAACTACTGTGAAGCATGTTTTCAGGCGCTGCGATCGGATCCTATACCAGTGTTGGCGTTAGGGTGCCATTAGATGGGTCTGAAATACAGGCTACTCCCAGGAAAAACAGGAGTGTTGGCCGGTATGCTCATGCATACACTCGGACTAGTACAATATTGATAAGTCGTGGTAGGCATTCTCTCACGCTGAGCGCTGTCGACCAATGGCAACAGGCTGGGTCATCGGTCCAATCAGCACAGATTAGCATCGCGCTGAGGAGGAGTTTAGAAACAAATGATTCGCTGAACGATTCATATGGGAGTTGCAGGGATAATGAGGTAAAAATTAATACATATTATAAGACAATGTTTAAAAAAAAAAAAACTAAAATATGACCATTTTCAATGTATAATAGGGGCTCTTTAAATAAGGTTTTCTTTTTAAGAATGGTTTTATTTAAATCAAGCTTTTTTCCTTCATCATGATTGTCACGGATCACGTTACCCTTGTCTTGTGTTTTTGCATTGTTCTCCATGTGTCACCTGTGCCACTCACTTATTTATCCCCATGGTTACCCTAGATTGTTGCTCCAGTGTTTCCGCCCCCTTATGTGTTACCCTGCTAACTTGTTAGCCCTTGTGTGCATAAAGCCCCTTTGTTTCAGTCCTTTATTATCAGGCATTGTATGTGTATTTGGATATTCCTGTTTCTCACGTTTTCCAGCCCTGCATTGTGTTGTTTCTTGTTTTTTGGATTTCTTTTTTAAACTTTTTAAGCCGCAATTGAATCCGTCTCTCGCCTTGCCAGTCATTATATTAATATCAGTCATTATAATGATATTAGGATGTACTAGGGCTACACGTTAACTCTACGATATTTTGTCATTCTACAGACTATATACTGCGAGATGAATACAATTTCACCAGATGACTTGAATTTCTCTATGTAGAATGAATTTATCATTTTAGATTGATTGAGATGATTCTGTAGGGAAGTACATCAACATAAATTACAATTAACAACATACATAAATAGATAAATACAATAATAAAAAAGATACAAATGAAATTAACAGTATTTTATCGTTTTCAGAGGAGTTTAACATTAATCTGATATACAGTAATTGAAAATTCATAAGTAAAATAATACTGCATAGTCTTCGTTGTAAAAATAATTCAATAAATGAATAATAATCATTATTAAAGTTACAAACGATACAGTTTCTTACAGAATTAACTGTTTCGATAACCGTTTTTAAGGTATACCGCGGTTTTGAAAAGTCAAGGTTTTCATGCCGCCAAAATTTTCTGCTAGATCATTCCTAAGGTATGTGTAAGATATTTTATTAACATTTTTTTTTTGTTGTTTTTTAGGTGTAAATTGTAAAGACATCTGTGTTTTTGAAACAAATGATGACAGCAGAAGTCGATGGCTCATTTGAACTATTTAGCCTGACATGTTTACTGCCCCAAAATATTTTAAATGTTTCTCAAAATAAAATATATTGTGTTCAAAGGGGAAAAAAATGTTGTTTTTTAGCCAGACATTTAAAAAGAAGATATTTTAGAGCAGTAAACACAATACCATTATACCGTGAAACCGTGATATTTTTAACCAAGGTTATCATACCCTCAGAATCTTATACCGGCTCATGCCTACCTGAATCCACGAAAATCATCCGTCACGTACTTAAAAAACACATGTAAATTATAATCCAGACTCAACACTGCATATCCTGCGATGTTTATTATTGCGAATTTATTATTATTATAAAAAAATAATAACATTGTGTCGGCGCAATAGCCTAGCGGTTAGCGCGCCGACATATGGTGCAGCAGCACGTCAGGGCGTCCCGAGTTTGAATACCAGCTCGAGGACATTTCCCTACCCTACCCCTCCCTCTCTCCAACTTCGCTTCCTGTCTCAATACTGTCCTATCGAAAAAAGGCCAAAAATAAATCTTAAAAAAAAAAAAATAATAATAATAATACTATTGTGCAGCCCTACTGTCTAATATGAACTGCATAATATTAAATAACGTAATAAATGCAGGAGAACAAAATGTGAAAACAATAATTGCCATTGACCCATAATAATGATTGTAGATTATACATTATAATTATACAATTGATTTAATTTAAACAATTATAGTCATTTGTGTCTGTATGAAAGTGTACTCTTTGAGGATCAAATTAAGAGCGTCTCAGCCTCCTTCTGTGCAAATCTGTTTGATCAAGTGACCTGCGAATATCAGAAGAGAAAAATCTTCTGGCCTCATTTCCCATGAATACCCGCTGATGTTTTTTTCAGTGACATTAATAATAATCACCCTTTGGACATCAATTTAATGTGAAAACAGGGGGGGGAGATGCACAGGGAGAGAAAAAAAATGTTGCTTTGATTGTTTTAGATGCTTTGATTGAGAGCTGAAGTATGAGAAAACAAATTAGGAGCCATTGACCCAAAGTTCCATTAGTGATCCCGGCATTCCTGTTTACCAGCCATTACCACAAATACACTTAACTGAGAAGCTCTGTGTGTGTGTGTAAGTGTGTGTCTGTCATACAGTTTATAAACCAGCTGTTTATTTTCCGTCTTTCGACATGGACGATATTCAAAGATGTCATTAAAATGTACAGCACTAAATGACAAAGCCAAACTTAATTGATGTCAAAAGGGCAAACCCATGAACCGTGGGTAACCATGGCACAACAAGCTGGACAGAAAAACACCCTGATTCAAAACCTTGTGGCTTGATACACAAATCCAGGGAACTGTCGCTGCCTTTCAAGAGCAGGTCAAGGCTCCACAGAGAGTTTGTTTAGTGCGGAAGTGGACATTACAGCATTTTAATGCAGTGGCTTCTTTATTTAGCTAGTATGTGACTTGGAGTACAACAAATGAAGGAACAGTTCCCTTGGACTTTATGTCTGGTTAATGATCATGTTGATGACGGGTTAAGCATGCAACTTCATGTTCCCCCCTGGATTTTGGTACTTGAGTGTGTTCAAGCCCGGATTAAGAACTCAGAGGCCCCTGGGCACAATGTTTTGTAGGGCCTCCTACCTGACCGTACTCCTATAGTTGAATCAAAAAATAAGATGGATATAATATTTTTAAAATAAAATTAATCTATAATGTATTACCCGCATTTTTAAAATAAATTATATACAGTACATGAATTTCTAGTCTACAAAGATTTAACTTATTTTTAAAGCACACTTTAAAAAAAAAACTAATAAAACTTGTGAAAATTAATGGATTTTAATGTACTTGTTCAAGTTCACTAAAGCAGTACTAAAAATCTATATTCAAGGGTATTTTTAATGTATAACGACTACAAACTTATAATGCATATGATTTGGATTTAACACCTCTCCAATCTAGTTCTACGAATCTGAGTCTTCCATTATACACACACGTATTGATGATTCCTACTAGTCTTCCTCGTGATGAAGAGCAGGCAAAGTCTGATATGTAGTGGGGAAAATAGAAGAACGTGTTCGTCAGATGCTGGATTCGAACAGGGTTCATGACCGATCGCGTCAAAACACATTGCCATGTGCTTTACGAGCTACACCACTCATGCTGCTGTCAGTTGCGCTCTCTAGTTATGTTGTCTCTGTCAATCAGACAGTAATGGGCTGGAATCTCTCAACTAGCTTATTTCAACAAGGTGCGCTATTTGCAAAAATAGACACTCCAAAATCAGCATTTTTTTCCACCCCTCTTAGGGGCCCCAAGTGCGCACGGGCCCCTGGGCCTGTGCCCATAAAGACCAATGGTTAATCCGGCCCTGAATGTGTTAGTCTGCCTAGTTTCTTATTGATTAGGATGCAGATTGTACATGGACTATCAGGCGGGGTCAGCTATTTTCAGTGGTTTGTGTAGTAAATATGCATGCTTCAGTGAAATAAATTCATATATTTAATTCGATTACATCTCATTGGTTATTAAATATTTTCCTGCAGAATAAGCATGCTGGATGTGATTGTGCATTTGCAAAAGTATATTACTATTTAAAACACTGATCAGTGCAAGCTATTTTACACTACGGACCCCCCACACACATGTTGTTTTGACGTCCTTCAGGGGAAATCAAGAGTTAATTAGAGAGGTCAGACCCCCCACCCCCACCCCCAACTCTTTATATCAGAGACACATTTGAAATCAAGATTATTCACCCTCCTGTTAATTTTTCTTTTCCAAATATTTCCCAAATAATGTTTAACAGAGCAAGGAATTTTTCACAGTATTTGCTATGATATTTTTTCCTATTAATATTTAATATATTTTTTATTTAGGCAAGAATAAAAGCCGTTTTAATTTTTTTTTTTATATATAGCGCTTTTCTAGACACTCGAAGCGCTTTACACAATGGGGGGATCTCCCCATCCATCACCAGCCATATTGCGCCAGAACGCACACCACACACCAGCTGATTGGTGCAGAGGAGACAGAGTGATGAAGCCAATTATGATATGGGGATGTTAGGAGGCCATGATGGACAGAGGCCAGTGGGCAGATCTGGCTAGGATGCTAGAGTTAAACCTCTACTCTTTTTCGAAGAGCATCCTGGGATTTTTAACAACCACATCCGAAAGACAGCACACACTGAGCAGTACAGAGTCCCCTTCACTATACTGAGGTGTTAGGAATCACACAGACTGCAGGTCACTAACACCACTTCCGGCAGCAACCGAGCTTTCCCATGTGGTCTTCCATCCAGGTACTGACCGGGCGCAGCACTGCTTAGCTTCAGTGGTTTACCATGTGAGAGTTACAAAATGCTAGCTGCCGGCGATATAAAGTCAATATTATTAGCTCTCTTAAGCAATATATTTTTTGTCTACAGAACAACCCACTGTTTATCACAAAACAAAGCAACATGGCTTTGGTTATGATATGAGGGAAGTATATGTAAAGTATACAATTGTCAGACCTTCTGCATGAACTCTTGCTTTGAGAGCACCAAATTCCTTGATCTTTAAATGGTCTTCCTGGCACAAGAGGCTGTTTTTGCACAAAATGAGGATGGCAAACTTCAGTCCGCCGCTTTCATGTGTATTCAAGTGTTACTTTTGCAAGGCAACATCTGAATTATGTGGAATCAGACAGCTCTTAAAGATCTTAGCTTTAGCCTATTAGTTCCAGATGTAACTTTTTTTTTTGCATAACAGGTAATGGATGAAGAGACAGCGCTCCCAAGACTCGTTCTCCTCTTCTGAAAGATGAAGTAATGCAGGTGACATTTCAAACTGTTAACTAAAGCTGCTATAATCATTTCAGCTCAAAGCACATCTGGAAAAAGCCCCTTTTTTTCTTTTTCCACCAGTCCAATACAATCACATCTAAAGTGACAAAACGGTAGTATAATAACAGTTCATTTCAAAGATGACAGGTGGCAGGTGCCAATAATCTAAGATAACCTGTAATGTGCTATTAAGCTTTTCTTTTAAAGAGATGCTTCATCCAAAAATGAAATGCTTTCCTAATTTATTCCCTTTACTTGTTCCAAACTGCTTTGAGGTTTGTTTGTTTTTCTGTTGAAAGCTGGAAACCTGTAACCATTGTTTTTCATACTATGGTAGTCAGTGGTTACAGGTTTTGTGCTTTTTGAACATCTTCCTTTGTGTTCAACAGAGTAACGAAAATTCCCAAGGTTTTTAATCATTAAGGGTGAGTAAATAGGGAGCAACTTTTCATTTGCTAGTTGAATTATCCCTTAAAAAAAAGATTAATTTCAAAGGATGACAGTGACAATGACGGAGACTTCACAGTAGAAAAAAAATTGCAGGGTTGTGTATTCATGTTGTTCCAACACAAATCGATCAAGTTAACTTAACACTTTTAACAAATGTATGCGGATTGAACATAAAAAATTAAGTTGTTTCAGTGAAATATCGAGAATTGTGTTGTTTCATCTCATTTTAAATAATGGGTTGAATTATTTAAAATGTATTTATAAAAAATAAATAAATAAATAAATATGTAAATAATCTATTTTTTATATTCAATCC
>CAIGQQ010038854.1:698222-715020 GCA_903798035.1 Danio albolineatus | reverse complement strand
TATATATATTGTTGAACTGCCTCGCCTATCTAGGCTAACCTATAATGTAATGTGCTGAAAACTTTTGCAATTAGTTTTTCATCTATTGACATTAACATGCCCTTCTTTTACCTTCCATCAGGAACCTCCCATCTGAGAACGCTAATAGCCCTGTCCTATATTCCATATTTGGGTCATTATGGGAATAAATTACAGCGGCTGAAACACTGAAGCAAATCAAAAGTGGGACTTGAGTCAAACGCAAACTTTAAGGATGTACTTTAACTCACCACCAGTACAGAAGTGCGCACCACCTCGGAGACGCTCTGCCGTAACTCGGCGGCGGTGCCCGGTTTACTCAGACCGCGCGTGAACTTTCGTGTCTCGGGCTGAGCCGAAGAGGCCATCGCTCCTTGCGTGTTTTAAAGAGACGCAGTCTATCAATACATGTCTATAGTAAAAAATAACGCAGTCCTGCGAGGAAGTGCTCCTCAGTTTGGACCTGTCCTTCACAACTAGACGCCGAGACGCATTGCCAGTCTTCACAGTAGGCAGCACCTTCTACCCTCTTCCACACTCCATACTCCTGTGTTTTTGATGGAGGCAGAAAGGAACCCCGTTCCCCGGTACACTCGGTGTGCGATGTTTCCCCGGAGTCCCGTGCGCGTCGCTCCGCGCTAGTTTCCCACCGCTCGCGCGCGCGTCCGACTGTGCGTGATGAAGAGAAGCTCCCGCGCGAACAGCAACGCCTCCCTCAGAACAAACTGCTGCCAAGGAGATAAATTGCGAATTTAACTGCACGTCACGTTGAATTGACGTGAGTATGATTATTTATTTGGTTGAAACGTCATAAGATAACGTTATTACGACAGCATAACATCACGAAATTGGCGCGAGTTGTAACATGTTGCAACAGTTAAAACACCACTGAATATATTTTGACGGTGACAACCCTGATTTTACATGTAAATATAGTATGTTTTGTTGTTAAAACATGCTATATTTACATGTAAAACCAGGGTTAGTTTAACAAATACCATAGTTTAACTATGGTATTTGTAGTAAAACAAAAACAAATTGGCAAAAATACGGGTACTACTTTCCTAATGGTAAAATCATGGTTCATTTTTTGCAGGGGAGTGAACGTTATGATTGCTGTTTGTTATATACAATTATTATTATTTACCTGTTATTTGCATACAGAATGCAATGCATTCAAAACATTAGTAAAGCGTACGTGCACTGTCTTTATTAAACAGTCAGTAAAGACCTACTTATTTCAATACTTATTATTAATGTGTCTATTATGACACATGAATGTCATAATACAGGCTTCATTAAAGCTGAGCCAAGTATTGCAAACATGTAAACCTCTACAATCAGTTAAGTTTACACGCCTAAAGGTTTTTTTTTAGTGAAGCACTACAACCCAGTATTTGCTACAATAAAAAACATGACACATTAAGGTTATAATAACATGTTTAAGTGCTGCCGACTAGCGGTGATAACCTCGTCTTGCAATTCTAAAGGGTGAAAAAACACTCTACAGTAAACAAACGGAGACAATGCAAATGCAAAGCATAATTTAATTTAAATCTGCAAATAACAATACACTTTTACAGTTTGCACCTTTCTTATACAAATCACGATTTTTCAAAAATGTCTCAGCGAGGGTAATAAAATGATCACGACACTACGATTACAACGATTGTGTTAACAGGAGAATAACATAAACACAAACACTCATCCGCACATACATGCACCAACACACACACATACATGTTCAGAAACACACTAGGGTCTTAGCTGAAGGTATTTTGTGCTCTTTAAGATGCATTTAAGACATGCAAAGTCAGTTAAGGGGAGGATAACGCAGGACTCTGTTCATACGACTATAATGACAGCGTCCTATTTATTATCACTGACATGCCAGAGCAGTTAAGTGTTTGATTTCAGACCCAAGCTGCTTCATGTCTTTGTGCATAGCGTAGAAAGCTGCTCTTGTGTGCTTCGACTGTTCTCAGGTTTCCAGCGGATTAAACCTTTGCCCTTGGTTGACACCTTGTTCATTAAATGACCAGAACAGGTATGGAGTTGCACAGGAATAGATAGAAACATGCAGCACAAAAACCTTTCACGCGACTAGAGACGAGACACAAACACATGGAACAAACGGACTCACTCGCACATAAAAAATAAAAAAATACACAAATAACAAGTAGGTCCAAAACGTCGTTAGACATTCTAACAGAATCCAGAAGAGCCAGTTTGTGCATCTCTGAGTAAAGCTTGTCCAGAAAGCGAGAGGCGTGACTGGTCGGATCATATCAGCAGTTCCCTACAGTCACACCGTTTCTAAATATTGTCTTGTTGCAGTCTTGCGTGTCTGATGCTGAGAGATACGTGATAGTGGCACCACAGAGAATTGTGTTGAATTGCTTTTTGTAGTCTGTTGGCTTCTTTAGGACCTCATTTATGGAAAAAAAGGTGTTGGATACATAACTGCACTTGCAAACTGTGAGTACAGTTGTCTAATAAATCTCTATGAGCAGAATATGGGAAGGTATTAGACCGCCTTTACAATTGGTATCAAGATGCATCCGGAGTTGGTCGAAAACACCAGACAGCTTTCGTATCATACGCACTCATCTGGTCGAACACGTTCAGACAGCCACTAAAGCTGTCGTTGAAAAAAAAAGTTTGGTTTGAGGCTCAAAAAAATGGCAAAAGCACAAACGCACTGCAATCGGGCGTAGTTTTCTTGCTATCAGACTACAAGTATAATCATTTGTAGTGCTCATATGTAAATTGTGCTTGCTTATTCCACATTAGATCAACAGATCAGAAAAAGGCCGTACATGCATACACCCACCCAAAAGCGGGCAGTGGATTAAAACATCAGGTGTAAATGGGAATGTGTTCGTCTCTTGTGATCCCGTTGACCAAATCACATCTTAATACCAGACGTAAAGAGCGCCTTAGAGAGTGTAAACATATTTTTCAGGTCCACATTTGAGAAAAATGGAAAGCTTTGACACCATTCAAATATGATTATTAAAATGAACATTAAAGAGTAGCCCTATATTCTTATACCGAGGTTTTTGACCTTTTTACATCATTTTACAGAGCTTACACTTACAAAGAGCAATGAAATAGCTATTAAAATAACACAAGGAAAACAATACTGAAAATAGAAATTTCCAACATGGACTCATTGTGAATACGTACCCCTGTGTACATTTCTGGAGAGCCAGTGGTACGTATGGCATTTCGTCTTTAAGATGAACACTACGGGGTGGTATGACGCCATTCCTTTTCGCACTTACCAGCTGACAGCTTACCTCACTGTAGACGGCTTTTCTGCTGTTACCAGTTTGCCCAGGGGCCTATGTTGGCGGACTTAGGAGGAGGGGCGGAGTTGACCACGTTGACAGGGTTTGAGTCCGGAGAACAACGATTCCAGAAAGCAGGCAAAACAAAAGCAAAGAATAAAATAAACAAGTAAATAATGAGGTGAGAACGTGATAAGATCTGAAAACGTGGTAAAAAAAATTAGCGGCCGCGAGGACTTTTATTTTTCTGGATTGCTTTTGAAAATGCTGTCGGTTGGGTTCAGGGAAGGTTGTGTGCGGATCAATCTGTGCTTTTAAAAACACAATAGTTTGGGTTTAGGGACGGGGTTGGGTGGGGATATTGGTCAGTCAAGTCAGTCAGTCGACAGTGGTCTCTGGTAAATTTACGTGAGAAGATCAGGCGTAAATGGCAGTTGTGAGAGAAATTTGAGATCTCAAAAAGTGTACACAGCGTCCTCTAGTGGATTCGTGAAAACAACAACTGCAAAGTAACGTAGCTCCTGAGATGTATTTTGCGCTCTCCAGAAATGTAGATGTGGGTACGTATCCACAATGAGTCTGGGTTGGAAATTTCACTACATCACTATAAGGTTATAGTTTTGTTATGTTTTAATAATTAGACTTTTAAAATTCCCTGATATTTTCAGGATATTTTCCATGACCTTGGGAATGTGATGAGTCAGTACACATTGGTTTAAAGAATAAAAATGACCATTTGGAATGGTCAAAATGATTTGATTGAGATCTTCTAGCAAAAAAAGTGCAACAAAAAGTGGCTTGATTAACACAAAAACGAACAAGAAGATGGCTGCATAGCTCTTTTCAATACAAAGTCGATAATTGTCTTACTGTGCTTATGATTGGGGTTGAGTTTAAGACATGTATATGGTTCGCTCCACATCTGTCTCCACAGCTTTTGATCTTTTTACAGAGTTAACATGGATTTAGCCTGTTTTTTAAGTTCAAAAGTCACAGTCATTCGGATCTGAGAAGCGAGATCCTCCTCGACCGCCTAAATACACAGCCGAAGCTGATTTGGGTCTGCTGGTCCCAGCCTGATTTTGATTCTGCCCGAGGCCTCCGTGACGACTGTTGTTGTTGACCTCCGCATCCAGTGTGTCGGTGGTGATAACCCAGCTTGCAGGACGCCACTTCTTCAGAGCGTAAGGCGTCTTTACCCGCTTCTTGATTTTATCTCCTGACCCCTCTGTCCCGTCGCCGGCAGACTTGCCTCCTGTGGGCGAACCGAGAAGTTACATGATCATGTTTATACAGTTAGAACAATGGGTCTCATTCATGAAATATGAGCAGAAAGAAATTATGTGACAGTTGCTCAGAAACAAAGTGGTTTTCACAAACAAAAAGTCATTATGATCATGTTTCAGCTATGACGCTCTGGCAAAAATGCCTTTCGAAAGTGTAACATGCCATCATGGATAGTCTACACAATATTTTAGACTGTTATGATAGCCACACTGCCAGACTGTGGCATTTAAACTCTGTTTTTGTGTGTGTTGTGGAGAGGGTGCATATGAGTATAAACACTGCTTCCTGACCATCAGCTGCCATTTTTAATTATGTGATGTCATCAAGAAACACTGTAAAAAATGCTGGGTTCCACACAATTCCTTCATGTTATCAACGAAGTGAACTTAATTGTTTTTATAAATTTAAGTGGATTGAACATAAAACAATTAATTTGTCCTAAAAACGTAAGAATTGTGTTGTTTCAACTCATTATTAATAAGCAGTTTGAACAAAGCAGAAAAGTGAGTGTAGAGATTTCTTGAAATGAGCATAAACAAACTCTATGTCACAATCACCAGTGATCTTGTCCATACAGATCACTGGAGAAATACAAATCTGCCACCAAAAAGAACTACAAATCCTGTCATGCACCACACACTCACACCTGTTCTACATGTAACATTAAGAAGCGTTTCTCCTTGCCTTGCCCTGTTTTGATTCTTTGATTTGTTTGTAGATTTTTGATGTTAGTAAGACTCGAGTCTTCTGTAACATAAGGATGCTGAAAACGAAGGTGAGGATCCAAATGCAGAGTCGTTATTTAGACAAATAATAGTCAGGCAGACAAGTGTCGATCACAGGAGCAAACAGAATCAAAAAGGGCAATCCAAAAGAGCAGTCGAAAGCAAGAGATCTGTACAAGCGGCTAACATCAAAAATCCACAAACAAAGCAAAGAAACTAAACACGGCAAGGCCAGGAGAAACACTTCGTAATGCTACAGGTAGAACAGGTGTGTGTGTGTGGTGCATGACAGGATGTGTAGTTCTTTTGGTAGCAGATTTGTTCTCCAGCGATCTGTATGGACTAGATCGCTGATGATTGTGACACTCTATAACACATTATCCTTAATATATTGTCCTCTATAACAGATAATAAAGATGCATGTTCTCTAAAGCATTTCTGCACAAACACCAGCACTCTGCAAAAAAACTGGCTGAGAGCATTTAAAAAATGCTGAAAATCATTTGCCAAAAAGGCATAACAACGAATGCTAATGTTTCCAGTCTGCCAGTAGATGGCAAAGGAGACCAGAGGCTGTTTTTTTAATGAGTGTCAATGGAGGAGAGACATCATTATGCTGAATAAACAGCTTTTGTGAGGAAATAACTTGTTTAATGAATCGACAGCCTGTTTGCTAATCTTCAACATGTTTCACATTAAACAAGATGTTCATTGTAAACCATATGTAGATTTTACGATGATACATTTTTTTTATTTTTTGAGAGAAGGCAGTGAAGGGAATGCCTCGACAGCTTGGCCTCATTAATGGCATATATGACAATAGTATACTGTATGTAGTGTACTGTATGTTTTTATATTGCATGTTGTCTAAAATGTCTTTTTCTATCTTAGGTTTTAACGTTAAACTAGACTTTAATTGTGTTATTGTAATATGTCTGGCATGAGCCTGATTTATTTTATTTATAATGCATTGTAATAAATAATAGGAAAGTTTTAATATCCAATGAACACTGAATTATATTATATTCAATTAAATTAGAGTGTTTTTTATGTCTGTCATGTTTTAGTCAATATGATTTGTACTGTTTTATATGATGATATACGTATAAATATTATAATAAAAAGTTGTTCCGAGGATGGCTTCTTTGTGTTTTATTATAAGCTAGAAAAAAACACATTTAAAAAAGGCATTTATTTATTTTTGCCCAATTAGAGCTAGAACAAACCACTGTTGTCCAATAACTTTCCTAATTAACCTTGCTTAACCTAATGAAATAACACTTTAAGCTGAATACTAGTATCTTGAAAAGTACAAGTAAAATATGATGTGCTGTCATCATGCCAAAGTTTAAAGTTATTAAAACTATTATGTTGAAAAATGTGTTGAAGAAATCTTCTCTCGGTTAAACCGTACTTGATAAATATTTGAAGGATTTCAATTTCACAGGAAAGTTAACATTTTTGTTTCTTAACATTATTTTAAGTTAAATAGTTAAAATGGAGCATGAGTAGTGTCGCTTATAAAGTATACCGTGTTTTTAGTCTATTGAGTTAAAACATATATATTTTTCCAGTCAATGCCTATTGATATTTATGAATCCTAAACCAACCAGAAGTGAGAGAATCAGCTGAATGCTGTTTAATCAGAACCTGAAATTACAGTTATACAAAAACTCTTTGGTTCTACCAAAAAAATAAATAAATTGCATTAAAAATAATTAAATTGGGTGAAAAACAGAATGGGCATCACAGTGGTGCAGTGGGTAGCACGATCGCCTCACAGCAAAAAGGTCACTGGTTCAAGCCTCGGCTGGGTCAGTTAGCATTTCTGTGTGAAGTTTGCATGTCCTCCCTGTGTATGCGTGAGTTTCCTCCGGGTGCTCCGGTTTCCCTCACAAGTCCAAAGACACGTGGTAAAGGTGAATTGGGTTAGCTAAATTGTCCATACTGTATGTGTGTGAATGAGCATGTATGGATGTTTCCCAGTGATGGGTTGGAAGGGCATCTGCTGCGTAAAACATATGCTGGATAAGTTGGCAGTTCGTTCCGCTGTAGCGACCTCTGATAAATAAAGGGACTGAGCCGAAAAGAAAATGAATGAAAATCAGAATCTCACCTAGTAATGGCAGTGTTGTGATGGACAGATCCAGTGAGTTGGGTCTCTCTGGTCTGCGCACACGGTTCTGTCTGAGCAGAGCCTCTCCGTGTGTCTGAGCCTGGCTTTGGGTCTGTGGAGGAATGGTAGTTGAGGCAGGACATGGGGCCGGCAGCACAATCGGCTCCACTGTTGAAGACGACGGAGCATCCCCTGTCGGACCGACACTCTCATTGTTCTCTCCTCCCTCTCCTCCACCATCTGTCTCTCCATCACCATCTCCCTCACCATTGTTGTTATTGCTGTTGTTGTTGTTTGCATTGTCAGGATGCGCCTCTCTTCTCAGCAGAGGCTCCTGCTCATCGGGACTGGTGTTCAAGAGACCGAAGGTCAAGTCCTCGTTTGCTGAACTTCCTGCTGACTCGGCTGCTGTTTCAGTTACATATTTATTCATTGCTGCAGCCATGTCATTGTTGGCAACTGTAATCGACCTGGCCTCATGCGTCATGTTCACCACACTGCTTTTAGCCACTCCCATCTCAACCTTCTTCAGATTTGACTTTCCAAGCTTTCCGAACTTCATCCGCAGCGATGAAGACGTTGAGGTGGATGTTTTCCCAGGTTTTGAATGGAGACTGAGGCTACTGGGTCTCTTAGGAACGTTCTGCTGCTTAGGTAAGATGGTTATAGGGGTGTCAGCATGCCGACCGGATCCTTGTGACCCGGAAACCTCAGAAACCATCTTCATGATAGGATAAAATGGGCCGTGTGAGGTTGACGTTTCAGGAGAGCAGAACTGTTTCTGCGAATGTTCCATCAGGCTCTCGTCCGAGCTCTCTCTCATGTTCCTCTGGACTTCGCTCGGGTCGAGTTTTGGTATCTCCAGGTCTTCTCGTGTCAAATGAGCACAGAGATTGGTGGCCACTGGTGGAGGATGCGTGGCATTGCAGGACTCTGAGAGAGGGGTAGGGGAGGAGCTTTCAGTGCCAGACTGCCGTGATTGGGCCTGCTGCCACTCATAGTTGATGCAGTTCCTGTTCTTCTCTGCGGGGTTAGTTCCACCCGCTGAGGTTTGCTCCACTGAGGTATCGTTGTGGAGCGGTTTATCAGCACCTTCATGGTCTTCGGTGTTTGTAGATGAGTGTTCAAGGAAAGAACCCACTTTAGGTGTCTGCCTTCCGGCAGAGAAGTTCCTACAAATGTTATGTTGCATTGGTTAAATCAAATGAGATAAAGATGTGAATACACTTCAAATTAAAACAGATGGATTTCAATATTACTGAACCAAGAACTGAAAAACGGATAAAAGAAATGGCAGCAAGCTTGTCAATGGAAAAGATCAAATATGTTGTTAAAAGAAAACCACAATAAACTCTATCATAATCTCCCTCCAGCAATTATTGCTTATTAAAGGTGTTGTATTTAAGTTTTTGACTATTCTGAAGCATAAAATACCATAATTTGCTTACAGATATTTCAGAAACATGCTAAGTGAACATTCTTGTTTTTCTGAAAAACAATGCTAAAGTCAGATATTCAGCTTCCAGTTACGTGCCGGAACGGCTGTCTTTTATTTTGGTCTTTTAACCCGCCCACTGCCAGTTTAGCCAATTATATTTCAGCACTCTGGGTTGCCTTGGTGAAAAACTGTGTATTTTATTCAGTCAGGAAGGCTCTCAAAGCATACATCCGTGAGTAAAATGCGACTTCCGGAGGACAATAGAAGTCTCCAAAATAAGACGCAGATTCAGAGTTCATGAGGTAATTAATTAGCAAATAATATAAATAATACGAACGGCTGGAAGAAATAGAAGCTGTTTCTAAAAAATAAATAAATAAATTGTAGGTGTTGGTTAGAATAAAAACTCTCTTTAACATGGAAAATATTGCTTCTATTGCATGCCTTTAGGCTCGATATTCAGGTACACTCCTGTTGATTTCGTCAATCTGGCAACCTGCGCTTGCTTGCAGTTTGATCCAGAAGTGCAATACCTAGTCAAACTTACATACTGCACATTAAAAGTTATTAGTAGGGCCAGACGGAATTTGCGGACATTTTTTGCTATTTCTGTGAATTTTGGTAAAAATCTGCGGATTTATGCAGAATGATTTTGGGAGTATCATAGCTAAAACCTTTATATATGAAATAAAAAGTGATACCTTTTTAACTTTTATTGAATGCTTACAATGCGAATCCAATTAGATACACTTAATTTGGTAAACAAAGCAAGCCTCTCATATAAAATATCAACTTAAAGACAGAAAATATTACTTTACAAACTGTATTGTAAATAAATCATATGAATATTTTCATATTTGTCAGTATTATTACTGAAATTAATTTAAAAACTGAATAAATATAAATTTACACAAGTAAATAAACAGAATCAATGATGGGCCCAAATAAACTTGAATCTGAATAACTATTTATTGATTATGTTAACTATTGGCAATTAATTACCTGTGGTTATACAGTGCCGTGCTGTGGTTAAGAGCAGGACTGGCTGATTTTTCTCTGTCCCAGATGAGGAGCAGTTCGGCGAGTCTCTCCTCCGCACACTGAGCTGTCAGTCGGGCTTCAGCATCCTGATCCCAACAGTCTTCCATCGTCTCTTTCAGAGAATGCACCGTCTGCACAAAAATAGACACACGTACATCGACATTACCAAATCTATTTTAGCCTGTGGAGTGTTGATAAGCTCTGTTTGTGTGTGCGCGTGCGTGTTCATTTCCTCATTTCTCACCAGGCTATTCTCTTTCCAGGCCTCTGGGAATTTGGGTCTTTCTTTTTCTCTGGACACAAGCGCCTGCATGTCCTCTATGGTAGGATGATTGCCCACCTCTGCCTGAAATGCCAACTGAAACGCTGGCGCTGTTTCACCTGGTGGGAGAGGATTTTTATTTGGTTTTAAATACAGGGTTCATACACATTTTTACTACTAAAATTCAATGACTTTTCCAGGACTTTCAAGTAAATTTTCATGACCGAATGTTTCATGTAATGTCTACGTATACATGGTAAAAAGAAAACCGTTACATGTTTAAAGTTATTACAGTACATCATAAAACGTGCAACAATCTATTTAGTTTAAATGAATCTTTATATGTTATTATAATATTTATAATGTTTACACAGCACTAACAATGTGAGAGCATGTGTTTGACCATGGACAGAAAAGTAGTAAAGACAACTAACCTATATTTATATAACCAATAACCTATACATTTATATAACCAATAACTAGGGCCACACGGAATCTGCACGCGCAGATTTCAGCAGATGTTTAGCCCATAATTGATTGTTTATTTACTGGTGTAAATGTGTGTAAATTTATATTTATTCAGTTTTTAAATTAATTTTAGTAATAATTTTGACTAATATGAAAATATTTATATGATTTATTTACAATACAGTTTGTAGAGTACTGTTTTCTGTTTTTTCGTAGAGATTTTATATGAGAGGCTTGCTTTGTTTACCAAATAAAGTGGATCTAATTGAATTTGCATTGTAAACATTAAATAGAAGTTAAAAAGGTATTACTTTTTATTTCATATATTAAGTTTTTTGTTATGATACTCCCAAAATCATTCCACATAAATCCGCAGATTTTTAAAATAATACTCAACAGACATAGCAAAAATGTCAGCAGATTCCGTCTGGCCCTACCAATAACCTACTGTATATACAGACATTTGTTCAACTAATTTCCATGATATTTCCAAAACTTTGTGGGTTTTTCAGTTTTTCCAAAACTTTTCCAAGTCTTTTTCATGACTGCATGAACCCTGTAAACAGCACGGTCACAAGCAATGTAAAAAAGAAGACAACAAATTTTTGGAAGGGGAAATTATTCAGCATCTTTATATTAATATCTTAGAATTTGCCCTCATAATTATAAATCTTTTATTTATCCCATAACTAAACTCTATACTTCGTTATCTCTACTGAAATAAGTCTGTTTACCACATCAGCCAAGAAATAGTTAGCTCAAACCACTATTTAACCTTTTACATGTTTGACATGGGTGACGTGGTATTTAGAAATTCATGAAAATGTATTGTGTAACAATTAGATGTGCTGTATCATACGGCAATTAGATTGATTGCTAACATACCATATATCAGGGGTTCTCAATCTCGGTCCTGGAGGGCCGGTGCCTACAAAGTTTAGTTCCAACCCTAATCAGACATACCTGGGCTAGCTAATTAAGCTCTTACTAGGCTTTCTAGAAACATCCTCGCAGGTGTGTTGAGGCACGTTGGAGCTAAAATCAGCAGGACACCGGACCTCCAGGACAGATTTGGGTACCCCTGCCTCATTTAACGCATAACCATGAAAACTCTCTATTTTTAAAGAGATAATTCAACCCAAAATAAAAATCCTGTTATTAATTACTCACCCTCACCCCTCAAGACCTTCATCTATATTCTGAACACAAATGAAGATATTTTGGATGAAATCTAAGAGCTCCCTTATCATCCATAGACAGGAACAGTTCCGACTCACTCAAATTTCAGAATAGTACCAAACAAAATCGTCAAAGCATCCCATGTATCTTCAGCCATTTAATAGGAATATTATGAAGCTACTAGCATACTTTTAAGTTTGCGCATACAAAAGAAAGACTTCATTTGTCAGTTTCTTTTCCTCAGTGTCAGTATATGGGGCACATGTTCATATGTACTGTGGACAGATGTATAGCCCAGATGGTCATACATGCGACTGAGCAATCTCATGAAAGCACACCCTATCCTGACACCAAGGAGAAGAAATCGTTGAATCAAGGTTTTTTTTTTTTTTTTTATTATTTTAGCATTTGGTCTATTTTGAGGATGTTGTTTGGTATTTATCTGGACATTGAACGAGCCATTGCTATAATCTATGAAGGATGGGACAATTTTTGGGTGAACAAACCCTTTGAATATAAGATGTTAAATACATTAGCAACCGATTTTTTGCCTCCACTTGATGCACTTAAAAACCCATAACACACGTTAAACTGCTGATTATCCCTTACTTAAAAGCTCTACTTGGCCAATTACCTGAATGTCTTCAAAAGCTACTGCAGCTTTTTTATTAATACATATACAACTAGATCATCTATTTATATTTCCTTGACTTATTCCTATAAGGAAAAATACTCATGGTTTTTGGCTTTTAAATTTGCTGCCCTGAATGATTGGAAATATCTCTTAAAGCTATTTAAATAGTAACAAATATTCCAGCCTGTACATAAAAAATACAAGTGTGTTTTTACATCTATTTGTAAAAATTATAACTAATACTATTTTATCTCTATGAGCCTTATGTGCATTGTATATGATCACTGCAAAAAATGCCTTTTCTATTTAGTTTTTGTCTTGTTTCTGGTCTAAATCTTTAAATGTTTTCAGAAATAATGAGTCAAAATTAACTGATTTCTTATTCAAATGCTTTTCTTACTTAGAGGTTTTGTCTTGTTTCTAGTCCAAATATCTACAAATTCTCAAGAAGAATTTTCTATACAATGAATAAATTTTGTCTTGTTTTGAGAAATAATGTATCAAAATTGAGTGACTTTTTCTTTAAAACAAGCAAAATAATCTGCCAATGGGGTACTTATGCACTTACAAACTCAACAGCATAGTATATGTATGTAGTGTCGTCCCAAATGGAACACTAATGGCTTTTTTACTAAGCGGAAGTTCAAACCATTTCCCTGATGATGTTTGACGGTTGCCAAATTAGTGGAATAAATGACTAACATACCAAATAATACATATCATGAGAATAACCGCATTCACCGTCGGGAGGCGCTATAATCAATCTCACAGGAGGATTTTGCTTTCACAGTCCAATATAAATAAAGTTATCCAACATGTGCGCCCGATAGCTCCGCCCCTTCCGTTACGTGCACAAAGCTGCGGTCGTTTGAAGTGTCCATCATTACACACTTCATATTACCGGTGGAATGAGTGCATCATCCAGGTAATTAAAGTGCACTTATTATTTGTAGAGTTTTCAGTGTGAACGCACTACTTACACTATTTATACTTCAAAATGGCGTAGAATAGTGCACAAGTATGCGATTTGGGACGCACCTATCATTTTGACTGATTATTTCTGAAAACAAAGCAATATTTTTTACTTGTCTAGAAAATGCTTCTTGATTTAAGAAATTTTACATATTGAGATTAAAAACACAACAATAACTTTTATTACAACAATAATAGTAATAAAAATATTTTTTGAAGTGTTTATATGTCTCTTAGGATTGACTCTTCATCCAGGATGTTTGTTTGAATGAAGGGTAACTAAAATAAATTTTGATCAAACTGCTGCTGTGACATGGGTTGATCCGCACACGTGGACTTGATGTACTGTATGCATTACCTGGGAAAAGATCCGCACAGCGCATGAAGGTCTCCCAGTAAACCAGACCCAGTGCATAAACATCCACTTGTTTCAGCGCAGACTCACAATCCCTCAGATTCACTGCCCCTTCCAACACTTCTGGAGCCATGTACCGCACTGTACCCACCTATTGAGTGAAACAGAGGTATGATTAACCCAAGGTATTATTGTCCAAAATCACTGGTGTTGGATCATACTGGACTGGTGTGAAATTGCTATTTGCTGACCTCACTGATGGCACTGTTGTCCTCTTCTCCATGACCGGGAGGTCTCTTTCCTGTCAGAATCATGGACAGTCCAAAGTCACTGATCACACACGAGCCGTCCGTCTTTACCAGCACATTTCTGCTGTTCAGATCCCGGTGGGACACGGCTGGTTTATACACGTCTAATAATGAGAAGAGAGAAAATGGAAGGAGGGGATGAAAGAGGAGAAAAGGACGCTAAATTTCATGCAAGTAAATAACAATATTAAAACTGCCACTAGAGTGCACTAGAAACAACTTTTGTCGAAATAACTGCAAATAGCAGGGATTTTACCACTGCACAAGGGCTTAAACTACAGTAATCTTGGAAAATCACTGTAATGCACAGCTTTGAGCAACTTGCTTGTTTCCTTTGTTCTACAAAAATAGTATGATACAAAACGCCACAATGTGTAAGATTAACATGCATTTTATTGAACAGTATTGTGTGCTGATATTTTAAAAATGCAATAATACTAATGAACAATCAATTAATCTGCCATGTAAAAGACCCTTTTAGTCAAGTCAAGTCAAACTTTATTTATAGAGCACTATTTTACACAACCGAGGTTGATCCAAAGTGCTTTACAATAAAAATTAAATAAACATAATAAAGAAAAAAATTTAAATAAATAAAAAACTGGTATCTAAAAATATAACAAAAGGAAATATATATATGTATACAAGTAATACTAAAATGCAGATAAGAAAACAACAAGCAAGTGTCACTCAAAGGCAAGGGAATAAAAATAAGTCTTTAAATTAGATTTAAAAGCATCCAATGAAGGAGAAATCCTAATGTTCAGAAGGAGATTGTTTCAGAGCCTTGGGGCCGCAGCGAGACTGAGGGACAGACAAAAGAAACTGGCCATTTTAAGACCAACATGAATAAAATTTTAGACTTATACAAGACTAAACACTAATGATTATTTGTAATAGCCCAATTGGGCCAAAGGATTGTTTTTGTGTTGTTGTTGTTTTTTTTTGTGTTGTTTTTTTTTTTTTAAATGGCGGGTGGGGGGAGTTGCCACAAAAAAAAAATCTAATGCAATTATTCTTACACAGAATAATGCAATGGTCTAAAACTCCTAAAATTCATGGAAGGCCCGGCTCTGCACAGTTTAGCTCCAACTCACACCAGCTTTAGTCTCTAGTAGTCTTGAACTCCCAGATAAATGTTGTAAATAGTGGCCACTAATAAGTGAAACAAATATACATTTGAAATCCTATGATGATTTGGATACGCTTATTTTGTTTAGTGAGACATTTGGAACAAAACTGTGCAAATTCATGTTAAAAGATCCTAGAAGCATGTTAATTTATGATAGCTATGTGCTAACCATGCTAGGAAATGTGTTCATTTGTGCTAGCTATATGTTAACCATGCAAGAGATGTGTTTATTTATGATAGCTATGTGCTAACCACTCTAAAACATGTTCATTTATGATAGCTACTTGTTAACTATGCTAGAAACATGTTCATTTATGCTAGCTATGTGCTAACCATTCTAAAAACATGTTCATTTATAGTAACTATGAGCTACCATGCTAGAAATGTGTTTTTTATGTTAGCTATGTGCTAACCATGCTAGAGATGTGTTCATTTAAGCTAGCTATGCGATAACCATTCTAAAAACATGTTAATTTATGCTAGCTACATGTTAACCATGTTAGAAACATGTTCATTTATGCTAGCTATGTGTTCACCATGCTAGAAACAAGTTCATTTATGTTAGCTATGTGTTAACCATGCTAGAAACATGTTCATTTGTGCTAGCTATGTGTTAACCATGTTAAAAACATGTTCATTTATGCTAGCTATGTGCTTACCATTCTATAAACATGTTCATTTGTGCTAGCTATGTATTTACCATGCTAGAAACATGTTCATTAATTCTAGCTATGTGCTAACCATTCTAAAAACATGTTAATTTACATTAGCTATTTGTTAACCATGCAAGAAACATGTTCATTTCTCCTAGTTATGTACTAATCAATGCAGAAACATGTTCATTTATTCTAGCTATTTGTTAACCACGCAGGAAACGTGTTCATTTGTACTAGCTCATTGCAAACCATGCAAGAAACTTGAAGACATAGTAGCATCATGTTCTTTCTTCCTAGAGTCTGTTTTTCATTTCCTGCATTTTCGGACACTTAACTAAATATTAACACTAGAGCCTTTCACACTGAAACAAAGACAAAGAAAACTAAAAAAAGCATTGAGAATTACGCCCCATCCCCGCTTTCCTGCTTTCTCAGCCTGAGGCTATAAATATAGCGCACACACCCACTATCACATCCACACTGTAAATCTGAGGTCCATTTAACATGCAAAATTAAAACCTAAACTGTATTTATACAAATACAAATATTTAAATTAATAGCTGAAACATTTTTGGTGTTTTGGAGCTTATGAGTTTCAGTTTATATACACCAGTTCAAAGGTTCAGTAAGACTTTTATTAAGGTTTTTGTTGATTTGTTTGTTTTTGATCTGAAATACAGAAAAACCTGTAGTACTGAAAAAATAATAAGAATTCAAAATGCATTTCTAATTTATTCATAAATATACACTGGCCACCACTTTATTAGGTACACCTTACTAGTACCACGTTGGACCCCCTTTTGCCTTCAGAACTGCCTTAATCCTTTGTGACATAGATTTAACAAGGTACTGAAAATATTCCTCAAAGATCTTGGTCCATATTGTGTATATATATATATATATATATATATATA
>CAIGQQ010038854.1:653486-676868 GCA_903798035.1 Danio albolineatus | reverse complement strand
ACACACACACACACACACACACACACACACACACACACACACACACAGCGCGCGTTGAGCTTCGCACTGATTTGCAAGCAAATGTGACAGGATACGGGATTAATCTCCACTGCTGTATGGATATCTGTATGTTAATGTACTAAATAAACCTGATTTAATGTCAACAAACCGAGATTGAAGCGTATTTTTTGCTGACACACGGCTGTGGTGATGAAGTATAGCTGAAGTAAATGGCTGTAGTTCATTACAAACATGCACTGTTTTAAACACGTGTTAAACTTGTGAAACTCACTCTAGATCACATTCGATGATGATTAATGACCTTCCCGAACTGAACAGACCTTTTATTCCCGGTTATTTGCGCACGTCCTGTCTTGTTGATATGATTAGACGCGTTACTACGGAGACATGTTAATACGCAGCTGTCAATCAATTCGGTGGGCGGGGGGACCGCACTCCTACGTAGAGTTGCGGTCGATCTCAAAACCGGTCCAATTGGTCCACCGTTTTTATGCTGTTAAATTGAAAAAAAAGGACTGGGTGTGTTTATATCACCCCAAAATGACCGTCTATACACTATAACTACACATATGACTGTCCAAACAGCTTAAAAAGTAGATTTTTCATCAAAGGTGCCCTTTAAAGTACAAAACATGTTTACAGATTGATATTTTTGATGTCCCTTTACTCTGTGGTAAGTTGTTTTGAAAAATATAAACAGATGCTTCAATATAATGTTAACGTATACTTTCTATGTGAATTTATGTTTTGAGTTTTCACTGTCAATGTCACATCCATAACGCTGGAACTGCTCATATTCACTTGAATGAATTTATTTGAATTTTAGTTTGAGTTTTTGTCAATTTTATGTGCTTTTGACATTTTTTAACAAAAATCTGCTTGTTTCATTACTGTATGAATGACTTTTTTCAGACAAATTTCTAAAACGGACATAAAAATTGTATTTATTAGTAGCCATATCAAGGTCATTGAGAAATACAGTATTTTAACATTTAATTGTGCAGCTCTCCTTAAAAAATAACCTAACTAATAATAGTAGCACTTAATTTTCACAAAGCCATACATGTTATTTTACATATTTGGCGATGTTAAAAATAAATCTACCAAACTGACTTTAAATGGTCTGTGTTTGGCACTCTTCTTGACACAATCACAACTCATTGGGCATTTATGGCACCACAGCAGCAATAAATCGGGTTCTCCCTCAGATCTGCAGCTCCTGAGTGCTGTACTGTACTCAGATATCAGTTCGAGCAGAAATTTGGCTCTTGTTCCAGCATGTACGGTCAGACTGCAGTGTGAGCTGCGGAGAGAAGGCCGATCTGCCAGCCATAATGTAGCCTTTTAAGCATCAAACCGCAAAATGCAAAATTAAGTTTCATGCTTGTCTTTTTAGCTAATCAGTCTTTAGCCCTTATTCTCCGTACATGAACCATGAGCAGGGTCAGTTCTTATCTTATCTGTTTGATGCTCAGTAGCTCTGCTGCAGCTTAGGGCCTTGTGCCAGAGCCAACACACACACATAAACGAGGAGAGACATATATGGACACATAAACACACACAGATAGAAGCATATATAAAGTATGTATGTATGTGTGTGCACGTAAATGAAAACAAGTGACAGAATCTTTAGAAAAACATCCATCTTGGTTTTAAACTAATATTTTCTACGGGATCCTATACAGTACAATAATTAGTTTAATGGTTTTACGTTAGATTAATCAATACCATAGGTAAAGTTGGACTATTCTGACAAAATAATTTTTAAATCATGTACTAAAATGAATACACGCCATATGAACATGTTGGGAGAAAACTTAAAATGGTATTTAATAAGAATAATAAAGGAGGCCATACTATCTTACATTTAGCTGAATTTGTTGTCCACTATTGCGACCCCTGATAAAGAAGTGAATAAGCTTGAAGGAAAGTGAATTCAATTTATTGTAGGGCATAATCAATTTCATTAAGTGTTAACAACATCTTATATGAATGCAAATGTATTTTTTTTTTATCTTTCAGACTAGAGCTGCACAATCTATCATTTCAGCATTGATATCGCAATGCGCGCATCTGCAAAAGTCACATCGCAGGACACACAATGTTGAGTTGGGATTATAATTAACTAAAAATCACAGCTCATTAGACATGATTTGTCGAATCATGTTGAATTTCAACTGTAATCTACTAATGTGAAACTAATGTGTACTCAGATGTGTTTTTAAGGCCCATGGCTGTAAAATTTAACACAAGTTTGCCGCTTTGCCAAAGATTCATTGAGCTTAAAGTCCCAATGAAGCGGACGCTGCAATTGTTATTTTTTTTATTGTGACGCAGTTCCTAAAGAAATGTAATTTTAAATGAGCAAACAGTGGTTGTGGCTTGTTTTATCTACCACGGGCTGAATGGACGTAGTAAAGTAGGCATTTCATTCAGAAAGATCGGGAAAGGGGTTTTAGAAGAGTTATTACAACCTAACAGACACCTCCAGCTCACCATTTCTGTTTGTTGTCAAAACTGACAGTTGAACCAACGTGGTTAAGTATGTAAGCCACGGCCATTACCTCAAAATCACGTAGTCTGATCGTTTAACTGAAAACAAACAGGAAGTGCATTTTCAGATTTCAATTAAAGATTAGAAGAGTAAACTTTTTTTTCTTAATGACCACAAAACTGGCATTGTGAGCTATCAAAATCATATGGTTAGTTTTGAATTCTTGATGACTTTATTTCTTAAAGAAGACTATACAGAGTTGTTTAGATTTGATCATTTAATTTCGTTACCTCAATATTGTAATATTCCTCCAATAACCATAAAGCACAGTTTATTCCATTTTTATCTGTGCTTAATTTTTTTATATATATATATTTTTGGATATATTTTATGCAGATGCACTTCCCTACAAAATCATCCCAATCAATGTCAAATTATGAATTCTTCCCAAGCAGTTACTATCAGTCATATTGTGAAATTATATTCATATGGCAATATATATCGCAGAAATACAAAATGTTGCAGTTTTTTCCAATATCATGCAGCCCTACTTCTGACAGGTGACCACACTGTTGTGTTAATGAAACTCTTAGTAAACCAAATTGGTTAACAAAATCCAAAATCAAACAAAAAGAGCTCGGGGGTAGCTTAAATAATGTGTCGGTGCTCTTCTGGTAAGGGATTCATCAGAATAAACAGCAAAAATCAGTCTGAGGCACTCGAAAAATGTGGAAAATAATAATAAAGTCCTTATTCACTTGGCTAAGCCATAAAAACCTGTTTTATTATTTCTTTTAGGTTTTTAAGGATTATCCATATTGATAAAGGCTTTTTAATATTTTTTCAACATTTTATGAGTGCCTTGGACTGATTTATGCTGTTTAAAATTGGTATACAACTCGCAGATAAACACATTTTCTTTAAATGAACTCATTTATGCGGGGCACAATAGCTCTGTAACAAAATCAATGAAGAGACAATGAAGAGAAAATCTTACATTGCAAAATGTTGTTTTGCTGCGATATATACTGCAATATGAATATAATGTCACCAGATGATTTGAATAGCTCTTTTTGGACAGATTTCAATAATTCAGTTCGACTTGGGTGATCTGCAAAAAATGAAATGATTTACAATAACATATAAATACGATGGAGAAAAAATAAAAGTGAAATAAACAGTGCTTTATGATTATTTCTGTGGAGTCAGTATTCAAATACAAAAATCCAACAATCAAACTAACTATCACAGTCATCATTATATAAATATTTTATACAATAATATATAAAAATAATATAATTATATATTAATCTTTAATAAATAATCCAATAAAGCGATGTGACTATTGCAGATACACACATTAGGATATCGATGCTCAAACGATATATTGTGCAGCCCTAGAAGAGACTCTTTCGAAGTTCTTTTTAGCGCTTTAATTAATATGTACATGTTTTGTTATATTAAGTAAAGTGCTAATTTGTGTTTTATTATATAAACTACTGTTAATGTGTATTCATAAATTCAAATGAAGACTATACGGTGTTATTTAAGATTTGATCATTGAATTTCTTTTCCTCACTATTGTTATTTTCTTCAAAAAAACATAAAGCACTGCTTACTTCGTTTTTATCTGTGATTAATTTTTAATTCCATTTGTTAAAATACATTTTAGGATATATTTTATGCAGATAATGTGCTAATTTGTGTATTATTGTATAAACTACTGTTAATGTGTACTCACAATTTCACATTTTCAATTATATATTATTATATCGATTATTATTACAGCATTTATATGTAAAAAAAAGTAATTGGTCAACAAAAATATACTGTTTTTGTAAAATAATAATAACAATAATAATGGAGGGAAAAACGTAAATAAACATTTTACTTAATGTGTGTGTGGTTGTTTAGAGATACATTCACACACAGCAACATTAAAAAGTGTGGTTTTACTGTCTCTCACACCTCCTCGCTTTGTTACTTATATCCACAAATACACAAGCACTCACTCTCAGGAAATGAAGAGTTCCTGATGGATGTGGGTGGCAGTGAATTCACCACAACACTGACAGGACGCGCACACACACACACACTGTAACATACAATTAATTACGCCTTGACTTTGAGAGGATATGGAGGGATTTGGAAAACCAGGGTGTGGACAGCAATTCGACTGTAATTCTATAATATTTGCTGTCATTCACTCCACTGCTACTATCTGTTAACTGTTATTTACCAGCTACAGGACCCAAGAGAAGCACCATGGCAATCAGTCCAACGTCAAGAATTGTTATTCGGCCTTCAACTGCCATGTTTTTTTCTCCTTCTTCAAATACAATATATTCGGCTTTATCCTCAGTTACTTGTACAGCTGCCCAGGCTTCAGAGTGCAGTCAGGCAATAAGAGCTGTTCTTTGGAGAGTCCAGCATCATACATATTTATTCAAAACACCGTCAAAGCAGATGTTCATCCTTTCAGAATGGCGATAAAATAGTATGAAAACTATCTTAAAGGTCTTGCGGTAACCTTCATGATTTTGTTTTGTTTTTCCCCCTCCCAGCAGGAAGCATCAAATGTAAGCAGCTGATGAGTGTGAAATCTGACTACTGGGAGTCTGTGTCTGTAGTAACGAAGCTAATTAACAAATCACGTCAAACTTTGTTTTCCCCTTTGTTCCAGAGCACGAGTCCCATACATTTGCCTAATCGAAGTTTAGCGCAGTTATATGGGACATCCCGACTTCTCGAGCCTCTTGGATAGTAACACACAGTTTCTGGAGAGGGAAACATCCGCTTCGAGATCCCCGACTGTTAAAAATATGTCCATTTGTCGTCATATTCCTCGCCTTTCGTTATCTTTTGATCTTCGTTTCAGGGTTTTTCTCCGTTTCCATAATCCACTGAGCTGGGAAAATGTTCGTTTTGCGGTTTTCCTTTCGTACTCTGGTCCCGGGGAAGGGCGACGGGAGACGGTCAGGAAGGCACAGCAGACCAGACAGCGACTGGAAACGCCTCGTCTTCTTCAGATTGTCTCCGGGATCCGATTGTTCGATGTGGGGGCCGATTTATAAAAGAAAAGAGGCGAAGCGCCCTCATGCGGCAGACCGACGGAATGACAACGGATGGAGACGCTGAGGAAAAACACCGAGGATGATAAACAAACACTGCCATCAGAGCAGGCATGGAATTGAAACACTGCAATCTTTAAAATTATCCGATCTGATCAGTAACAAAAAATATATTATCTATTTATCTATTTCATGATATATGCAATGATATATATTGCATAGAATTCAATTATCAGCATATTTATACACACATGCATAGCCCCCCCCTTGATTTTTTTTCTTTTTCAAATATTTCCTAAATGATGTTTAACAGAACAATGAAATTTTCACAGTATGTCTGATATTTTTTCTTCTGGAAAAAAAACTTATTTGTTTTATTTCGGCTAGAATAAAAGTAGATTTAAAAAAATTTAAGGTCCAAATTATTAGCCACTTCAAGCTATTTATTAACGATACAGAACAAACCATCATTATACAATACCTTGCCTAATTACCCTAACCTGCCTAGTTAACCTTATTAACCTAGTTAAGCCTTTAAAAGTCACTTTAAGCTTTATAGAAGTGTCTTGAAAAATATGTAGTAAAATATTATTTACTGTCATCATGGCAAAGATAAAATAAATCAGTGATTAGAAATGAGTTATTAAAACTACTATGATTAGAAATGTGTTGAAGAAATCTTCTCTCTGTTAAACAGAAATTGGAGAAAACATAAACAGGGGGCTAATAATTCTGACTTCGACTGTATATATACAGATAAATAAAGTGACTAAGCCGAAGGAAATGAATGCATGAAATAATATCCTATAGTTTTATTATGTTTTTAATATGTATTGGGCATATTATATTGTAATATTGCATTATACAGACTTTTACATAGGCCAATCTCTTGTATATTTCTTGAACTCAATCATTTTAAAAGTACATTTACACATAGTCTATTTCGCTAATAATTTTACATTATGTTAAAGAACAACAGAGTGTTTGTGACCTAACATGTAAATAAACGTGTAACATCGACATATATTCATTTAAAAATGTATATAAATACATGTATTCTATACAGTGTGTATTATAGCTGACTTTTGATCCTTATTAGCGCAACAGCACCCATCTCTGGTCATGCACCAGCACAACAGCGCATGGAAGAAAAACAGCACCACGCGCCTCAGCAACAGTAACGTCGTCTAGTGTGCGCGGGCACGACAGTGCGGGAGCGCGCACCTCAACGCCATCTGTCCTCAGAGGGGGACCCTTACCACCCCTCCCCAAAATACGCCTGCAACCTCAAAAAAACACCGAATTCTGTCTATCCTTCCGCTGACGAGAATCTATTCATAAAGCAGACACTTCGATAATCCAGCGCTGGTCCAGCATCACCTTTACAGCGACGCCCATAGCAACGCCTCTGCGCATCCTCAATCTGCTTCTCTGACCCAGCAACACCGGCCGCCTTCCACCAAGCCAACAACCAGCCGCTTTTCAGCGACCTTCCAGACGCTGCATCCATTTCACACCGGCGTGATTTTTCTTTATATTTCAAGGGACCATGAACGCGCTTTGTGCAGTCATTTTCTCATCAGTCGAAGGTACCAAATACCACGCGCATATTTATCAATGCACCGCATGTTATTGTTCTGTTATGGCTGTCGTTTTGCAGGCAGATTGTATAAATGCACGGATTGTTTGTACGTTATTAATAATGTGTCTAGTGTTGTTTTTATAGCATCGAGAGAGAGCGGTTTGCATGCGGTTGGTGGGCTTGTTTTCGTTATTGCCGAGTGCGGGGTGCGGTGCTGCAGATTCACACTGATGATGATGCGATTTCATAAAAGCTACCGGGAAATGTTATTATAAATACATGTTTATAATCTTCCACATCTAAATTTTTGACCTGTTTGCTTAAAAGTGACTACCTTCATTGATAGGAATTATTATACTTTTATTATTATATTATTTTATTTATTACATGTTTTTGATATTATATTTAAGTAACGAATCATATTATGATTGTATTTCATTAATGCGTTTAAGCAATTTAATTTTACAGTGTTTTGCATTAATATCACCTCTTATCTAGATTTGGTTGCCATGGCAAACACCATTGCTGAACACAGGCTTTAGGGGGCACTATGTGGGTTAAACGTTGTTATATTCATTTTAAAACAACAACCATAAGAATCAATCAGTCTGCAGTTTTCTGTATTTAAAATGTTTACGTGTATGCATAAAATCCATCTTCATATGCAGAATAACCGCAAATTGACTACATTTCCTAATGGGACAGAAGGAACAGACAAGGATGATAGAAATATGTGTTTAGAGTAAAGAGATTGGGCAGAATGTACAAAATAAATGGGGGGAGGAGGTTTGGGGGGGGGGGGTGGCAGAGGTTAAAACATAAACAGCGCCCATACATGGATTATGAGATTATGGATAGAGGCCAAGAGATAATCGTTATTTTAGAGCGAGAGAGGAGAGTTAATGCTTGGTCAGCTGATCAGCAGTTTTTGCTGTGGAACAATCAAACTAAGAGTTTAAAAGAATACATCATAACTTAAAGGTACAGAAAAAAAGCCCGTTATACAACTCTTCATTTTCCTTTTTAAAGCATGACTTTTCTTTAGTTACACTGTGTACTACAACACATGAAAAATGAAAAGTTTTATCAGTTATTTTAGAGGATGATTTGGCTAGTAACTGTACTCTCATGTAGTGTAAGTATAAAGAAACTTTGCTGCTGGAGCATGGCTGCAGCAGGCGCAATGATATCGCAATGTAACTACAGAATAGTCCACAGAGTCTACTGTAGTTTTGAATGGGAAAATTATGAAAACTCTTTTTGAATTTTTGAGCTCAATGAAAATGGTCTAATCTGATTCAATGACTTATGCTAAGTTAAAAGTTCTCCCACCAGACCCAGAGTTCAGCTGAATGGATTACAAAATGGTAAAACTCAACTGGTTACCTCTAGGTGGCCTGTAAAATGAGCCTATTTACAAAAAAAGGAAATGTCTTAATTGATGATAAATATATAAAGTCTTATATTCTCCTCTCTTCTGCATTAGCCACTTCTCATTGCGAAAGGCCTTCCTCCAGCTGAAACACTGAGGGATCCTCCTCTTTTGAAGTCACCTGTAAGTTCTGGCCTATCAAGGAACTGGCAGCGGCACGGGAGCTCCACCCACCACACCCTCTAAATGAGGGACAAGGCCACTCAGGTGAGGCGTTCATGCTGTTTAAATACTCTACTTACTCATACAGATTACATCCTTTTGTTTATATCATAATAAATACACCAAATTTCAAATGACAGCCCATTAACATTAAATAAACATTTCTTTTTTCACAAATGCCAAAAACAACATGGCAATTTTGCCTAAAAAAAACCCTGAAAACAAATTAGAAGCCAATGAATAATGTTTTATTTTAACTATTGTTGTTAATATCATATTATACATTAATTTCATTTAGTATGTCTTTTAGTATACACATTAAGAGCTGGTCCAGCCATTGTAATTTAAACGTGTGGAGATTTCCAGCTTCATTCACTTCTAGTAATTTTCAGCATAACAGCTCTTTATGCTGTTTTTTAAATCATATTATTTTAATGTATTGTCATAAACACACTGGTTTGTACACTGCAAAAAATTCTGGGTTCCACAGGTGCTTCATGTTGTCCCGACACAAACTGATTTGATTGAAGTTATCTTAATTTATCTAACAAATTTAAGTGGATTGAGAATAAAACAACACTTGTCACCCCCAAGAAATCTCACGAATTGTTATGTTTCAGCTCATTTTAAAAACGCTGTTTGAACAACCATCAAAAATCATTTTTTGAGTGTAGGGACAAATAGTTTGTCCATTTACTGACATTTTTTATTCCTAGTCATTTACCCATATCTGCAAACAAATCAGAAGCCTGCACACATTTCCTTAGAGAAAAGAGGTTACTTCCGCATTGAAAAATGAGATGAAAACTTGCCAGTTAATGCATGATAAAAAATACATATGTTAAAATACAATAAATATAAATGATAAATTGCTAATAATATTTTTATAATAATATAGTAATATAGTAAATAATATATATAAATATATATCTTTTATTATTATCTTTTAGCAGTTATCAGGCATATAGATAAATCAAATAAAAGATAAAAGCTTTTACAAACATACTTTCTATAGCCTAAACAAATGAATTATAAATTAGGTGAATGAATCAGTACATGAATCAAATGTTATGAAGTCAAACAATAACGTTCAATGACAAACAGGCTAAGTAATCTTCACCCCCGAATTATTGTTTTGTTCAGTTCATCTCTAAGCTTGACAATGTCCTCTTGTTTTTTCCTTGTCAGACCCCTAGGGCCTGGGTAGATGAGCGGAGGAGAGGCTCTCATAAGCGATCGGCTTCCTGTGGCAGCACAGACCAGCTGAAAGAGGTGAGACCTCTACAGCTATTATAAGATACACTGATCCACTGCTCCTTCTTTGTTTTTTGTTTTTTTGTTTTTTTTTCTGTGTTATACTGTCCATGATCCACGTTCTGATTCTTTCAGATTGCAAAATTACGGCAACAGCTCCAGCGCAGCAAACGCAGCAGTCGTCATCGCCGGGACAAAGATCGCAAGTCACCCTTTAACGGCAACCATGCAATCATCCAGTCGCAGGTGGGTTCATCTCTTACCAGCAGCAGCATTGGTGCATCTGTATATGAGTAATAGTACCTGAGCTATAGTAGACGCTGCAGAACAGAAGTAGGCCAAACGTCTGGAGATTTTAATAGCGCCCCATTTTCTGTGCGTATCTGTCCCAATTTTGAGGCTTCTGTGGTCTCTGGAGACAGATGGACAGGATTGTCCCACAGGACAGTGGCTGGTTTTAGAGTAGACTACAAAAATGTCCTCTAGCAGCCTGCTGTCATCATTACCAGCCTTTGGACTGATAACACATTGTGTTTCTGTGTGTGTGTGCATTTTCATAACATTGTGCAATTAATTATACATGACACCTCAGCGGTGTACAGCAACTTAGCATGCAAATGAGCGCCCTAAATAGAAAGCTCTGCATTTTTTGGGTCCATTTCAAGGTAAATTTTAGGTTTGGTACAGATTTGGCAAATGCCCAAGATGTTATATTGAAGTCGAAAAGGATAGAGGTAATATTTTCAGGTTTTAAAAGCAGAAACGTGAGGCATGTTAACGGCTGATTGGCTGAACTGTGTGAGCAAAATGCAGTTATTTTAATAGTCGTGTGAATGACCAAGCTATCCACTTAATGGGTTAAGCATGTTCCCAATAAGATTTTGCAATGACCAGCAAAACACTACTTGGTTTGGCTTTTTCGTGAGTGGTGTTTCACTACACTTCTAACAGTGTATAGTGGTCCTTTTTCATTGTGATAATACATAATTTTTATGTTTCTTTAGCTGTAAAAAGCTCTCATTTGGGTGTGAAGTTTAAGGCATTACACTGACTTGAAAATGAGGTTGCAAAATTTCATTTAATCAGACAGGAAATTTAGTGCTCATTTATATAGTACGCGTCTCTTGCGTCTCCTCGGTTCACTTCAAATCAAAGAAAGAACTGAAATTGCATAATTTTAATACAAAAAACGAAGTTTGTTTTAGGTACATTTCAGCAGTACTAAACAACTCACCCAAAGGGGGGTTTTGGGTACGTTTTTTTAAAATCCTTATCACAGTCGAGGATCCAATGATGTATAGCAATTACATAATTAGTGAGTACGTTGCGGAACCTTCTTTGACGTGATTTTTCCCAAATTGTATCTAGTGTCATGGGGAAAATAATGTAAAGATGTGGCACGGCACTGTGGCGCTTATTGTCTGGTGTGCAACATGTTGGAGAAGTCCGTTAGCCAGTTGTTTATGAAAATTTTCTTTTCTTTTAGCTACTATATTTGTGTTTAAAACACACCTGTTTACACCTGTTTTTTGGGTGCATTTTGGATGATAGAATCACAGGTAGAAAAGGAAGACACATTCCTCTTTACATCTGGTGTTTTAATCCTTAACCCTAACTTTTCTGAAGGAGAAGGTATGTTGGAAGGTGTATGATACGTTTTTTCTTTGTTATATTTTAAAATACGCTCGCACAATTTACACTTAACTATAAAAGGAGATGACAGAAAAAGATACTGAGAGCTTTCATGCTCTGATAGCCACAAAACTATGGGTTTGTGTTAATAACAATTTTATCTGTAGTGTAATTTTTTTACATTCTTCTATGTGAATATAGTTAAAAATATCTTTAATAATATAGAAATGTGAACAAACCCAAAACATTTCCTCCTGTTTTTAATGTTGCTAGACTGGGATCGGACTAACAAAAACACATCTTAATAAAAGATGCAAACAGAGACAATACTTCAAGCACCAGGGAATACTTGTTTCTAAAAAATGTAATACACACGCAAAAAAGACAAAAGTCTGGCTTTGCAAAAACCTAAATGGATAGGATCATGCAAGCATGAAGAAAAGATTGAGGAAAAAAGCCCTTACATCACACTACACTCAGAAAAAAGTACCCTCAAGCTCAGCAGTAATGGGATCTCAATGGTAATGCTCTCGGTAGTCGGTGGTTTGTGTATAATGATGGAGCTCAGCCTGGCTGAATGTTTGATTTTTGGCAGTGGAGAGACTGGGGAGATTTTGTATGTGTGGGCTTACTGCATGTGGAAGTCATTCTAACAGGATTACACTGAACGCTAGTTTTCCCTATGGGAAATCTATTTGTGTAGTTGAGATGTTTGTGCAATTCTAAAGAAGCAGTGTACCTTTTCCTTTTTTTTCCAGTCTCAGATGCCTAAAACCATCCTGATTCCCATCCCCATCACCAAATCCACACCTCCAAGATTTCGGAACAGCATAGAGGGGCTCAACCAGGAGATTGAGCGAATCATCATACGAGACACTGTGGAACGAGATGAGGTCATAATAGTAAGTGCTTTTCAATAAATAAATACATGTTAATTCAATTTCTGTTTAGATCGATTATGACTTTGGTCGGATTAAGGTAATCAAAAAAAAAAACGCTGTTTACATGGTAGACTCTTAATCAGAGTATTGTCTTAATCATATTAAAATCGGAATATTGGTGTCCATGTAAATGTAATCAGTGACGACTCAAGCCCCAACCCTAGAAAAAAGGTGGTCACTGATATTGACGACAGCCTTTCCACAGGTTAGTAAGCTAATGTAATGTTAAAGGAGCTGTAGGGGATTGTCTTCAGAAACATGTTTTGTTGTTCTGGTTGAAAGTCTCTTCACATTGTGACAGAACTGATTAAACTAAAGGAACTAAATGTGTTTATATGTATTTTTATATTCTGGGTTAGGCATAAAACTAAAATATGTTCAGCCAATTAAATATTGTCGGGCCGACATTTTCCATAATTCTGATAAGTAGCCCAAACTGTTTGTCAGCAAATGTAGAGTTGTACATATGCAGCTGTTCACGCAGATTCACGCATACACACGCGTTCACCTGCACACAAGAAAGAGAGAGAGTTTTGCACACTGGAGGAAGGATGACACCATAGCTGAAGTATTTCTTTTAGAGAGGTAATGTTTTGTTCTAAAACTCTTTTCAAGGGTTCACACTTAGATATGCTTAGCGTTTATAGCAGGTTTGGCATGCTGTCCCGGGAGAGAACCCTGAGCTCGGAGATACTTGAGCCCAAGGCTCCCGCCCAGTCAATAAGCATATAAGGGGATCCGAGATCAGGTAGGTCTCGAAAGCTCCCACATAGAAAAGGGAGGAAAAAAGGAGGAGATGGGGTGGAAGGGGGGATTCTACCAAAACGAAGATAGAGCAGTAGGAAAAAATTATCTGTTTATAGTAAACTTGGAACACTCTGATTTGATTATTACTGATTACAGATGAGCAGCCAGGCGTGCTTAATCATATCACATGCTCCTCTTGAAATTAGTTTATGAAACTTCACTTAGTCGCGCTATAACCTTATGTAGATGTTGTTTTACGAATGGGCTATATGCATTGAAGCTGTTCAGCCACTGAAATCTTTCGATTGATGTGACTATTTTAGTTTCATAAGGGACCTTATACAGCATCAATAATGTAGAAATGTATGTAGTTTAACAATAAAACATAAGTAAATAGCCCTTTTCCGGCCAAGCACTACACAGAGTCGCTGTCATCTATAAGGTGCGATTGTGTTTCAAGAGGCGTGGCTTTGACACTAGTACCATTTTTGAAAATACAGATTTAGCACAGGTATCGAAATAACTCCAAACGATACCCAACCCTCGTCCTAACACAATCTACACAAAACAGGTGAAACAAATATTACTGTTCATCTCTTAACAAGGCCTTATACTAAGGTCTGGGAAGATTTGTTGGTTAGCAAATAATCTTGTTTTTGTAATCAATATTATTTTCCCACGGGCATGGAAAAGGGAGTTCTGGGCCAAAAAGATAACTCTAGCCCTGAAAATGCGCTGGTCTCAAATGGAGCTGGGGAGTGTGTCGCAGTCCTGTTGAGCAAAGCTCCAGTCTTACAATATGAGAACAGACTGAGAACTGAAGCTGCTCAACATAGTATTATAAAGGTATGAGTGACTTAGACAAGGGCCACTCCCCTAGTCTGCAGTGCCAACAGAAAGCAATATATTGGCAAAAGTCACACAATGATGGTTATTAAAGGAATCTGTCACAACACCCAGTTTCAGCATATGAGGCTACATAGCTGAAGACCAATCAGAATGCTTACGATTGTCATGTCGTTGATCCAGTTCAATTTGATATCACCATACATTGACACTTGCTTTCTATTAACACTCAGTCCTTGATTGGTTTGTTTGTATGGTGTGTATGGTAAATGGTTAGAACAGAACTCGGCAGGCCTGCATCTATCCAGACCCTTGCCTACCCATTGTTTAGCATAATTTTGTCTAATCTGTGTGTTTTTTTTCCAAAATAGTACATCCCTATTTTGTGTTATAGGGGCTTATTGTGCACAATCAATACTAATGCGATGTTTGGCGAAATCCAATTAGGAATTGCTTTTGTCCTACTAAAACAAATGTGTGTGTGTGTTTTAGCCACAGGATGTTCCTGATGGGCATCGCGCGCCCCCTCCCCTCCCCCAGCGCAGCAGCAGCACACGCAGTATCGACACACAGACGCCCTCCAACGGCGGTCTGAGCAGTAACCGTAGCAACAGCAGCAGCCGAGCTGACTCCGTCTCTCCCTCATACCTCAGCATCCTCAATGACACAGTCGGAAACAGTCCACTCGACGACACGCTCAATGAGAGCAAAGAAAGAGGTGAGGAGCAATGCGTCATCATCATCGTCATCATCATCATCACACGAGTACTGATTTCTAAACATTCCTTTTCCTGTTTTAGACCTGGGACCTTGGTCTCCTCTGCCCAAATATGCTTCATCTCCAAAGCCCAACAACAGCTACATGTTCAAGCGTGAGCCTCCGGAGGGCTGTGAAAGAGTTAAAGTTTTTGAAGAAAACCAGTGAGTAACCACTCTGTAGATGATTGTCTGTTTACTGGTGGAAGATGTTTAACCCAACTCTAAAGGAAAGCCAAACATTGAAGGTTGTGTCTCATTTTCAGAAAATGTAATTTGTACAACACTGTCATTTTTTTATTTTTTAAATACTTGCAGTTTTTAATAAGTGAAGTTTATTTATAAACAAATTTTCAAGAGGATCACGTGCTTATGATTGTTCCCAGCTGTTACAGCTTCAGCTAATGACCGATTATCCAATCGTACGATTCCTAACTCTCTATAAATAACCAAAGTTTTCTTATCTCAACATCTACTTTCCCTCCCTTCAGATGGGCGACA
This sequence comes from Danio albolineatus, assembly GCA_903798035.1. NCBI lineage: Eukaryota > Metazoa > Chordata > Actinopteri > Cypriniformes > Danionidae > Danio > Danio albolineatus. The sequence continues at coordinate 661,429 of CAIGQQ010038854.1, read as the reverse complement.
CGGTGACTAGCACTGTGGCCTCACAGCAAGATTGCCCCTGGTTAAGTCCCTACTAATCAGGTGGCTTCAGGTGGCATCAGGTGGTCCAAATAACAAGCACTAAGTTATTTGAAAGCACAATTGATATCATAGTCAAGCTCTTAACGAATACACCTCACCTCAGTTCGCCACTAGCTGGAAATAAGCAGAGGGGGAGTTAATCGAGATCTACCTAAGCTCAAACTCTCCTCTCGCCCTGCAAACGGGAGAGAGCCCAGGGCTCGAGGATCTTATGAGCTCGCCAAACAAGCTTTATTATCAATCATCAGCTAAGTGTGAACTCTTGAAATGTGCATAAATATGTAAAGAATTTGAGATTTCGTTAAAAAAATAAATAAATATCAAATATATTTATTTATATTTTTAGTTAAAAAGTAAAATAAAAAAATTAAACTAAGTAAACTAAAAATGTTTAAATAAAATGTAGAATTAAATTGTGTTTAGGAAAACAAGGCTAGATTTAGATTTAATCTAAATTAAACTAAATAGTTTTTTAATGTAGTTATTTATAATACATTTGCAAAGTATTTTCAAGAAATCAAAACACATATTTGTTTATAAATTATTCTTAGACTTTTTTCAGAAGAAAATGTGACTTCATAAACCATAAAAATAATACTAACAATACAAAAATACTTCTATACTACCAAAGAAAAGGCTTGTCGTCGATCCCAGTTGTAAGAGCAATAAATAATAACTTGACTTATAGTAGATCATATGGAAAAGTGGCAGAAGGTAGATTTTTTCAATGAATCCTCCTAATTGCATCCTGATCATCACAAATACTACAGAAGACCTACTGGACCTACTAACAGAAATCAGTGAAGTTTAGTGAAGGGGTTACATTCAGAATTGGGCGTGCAAGAAATCTGCAGAGTGGATGGCAACATCAACAGCCTGGGGTATCAAGACATTTGTGCTGCCCGTTACATTACAAACCACAGAAGAGGGCAAATTCTTCAGCAGGATAGCGCTCCTTCTCAGCCTCCACATCAAAGTTCCAGAAAGTAAAGAAGGTCAAGGTGCTCCAGGATTGGCCAGCCCAGTCACCAGACATGAACATTATTGAGCATGCCTGGGGTAAGATGAAAGAGGAGGCATTGAAGATGAATCCAAAGAATCTTGATGAACTCTCTGAGTCTTGCAAGAACACTTTCTTTGCTATTCCAGATGACTTTATTAATAAGTTATTTGAGTCATTGCAGAGATGTATGGATGCAGTCCTCCAAGCTCATGGGAGTCATACACAATATTAATTATTTTTCCACTGCACTATGACTATATTCTATAAGTGAGAAGACTTTTGTCTAAGTAAAGTCAGAACTTACTGTCCTAATTAAATAATTAAAAATCAAGGCATGATCATATATTATTTTGGTAAAATAAGTGAAATCTAGAGGCCTTTGCCTTTCATATAAGACACTACTAATACTAAATGATCGACTAGAAGGCAAGTTATTACTTGTTGTTTCTAAAGCTTGGATAGGTGACAAGACTTATGTCAGGTAGTGTATAAGACATTAGAAAGCTTTCAAAAAAATTATTCCTTGTGTATTATTTATTTTTTTATGAGTTGCTATAATAATAAAAAAAATACATTATGAGATTAAAATGTTTGGATATTTGTTGGATTGTTGGGACTTAAGAAAGCCTTTTGATATTTGGATTACTGCAAAGCATTTAAATCGTTTTGAGGTCTTGAACCTATACCTTACTATTTTATCATACATTTTTATGAACTATCAATGAACAAACCTTTCCATCTTTTTTTTCCCAGGCCAAGGCCTCTCCAAGAGATTCCTCCATATCTCTGCCCAGACAGGAACAAGGTGAACTTCATACCCAAAAGCGGCTCTGCCTTCTGCCTGGTAAGCATCCTGAAGCCTCTGCTCCCCACCCAGGAGCTGACCTTCCGCAGTGGGGTAAGCTACCGCAGCATCTCCCCCTCCCTGGTGCCTCTGACTGGGGTCGGAGTAAGAAGCCTGTCCCCCTCCATGGGCCCTGTTCTGTCCCGTGGACGTCAGTCACCATGCCTCCCACGACACCTTGAGGAGCCAGAGGGATAAAACAGTACTAACTTCAGCTGATGAACAGAGATGTCATTTTACCCACACACACCTCCCGTGTCGTCTGATAAGAGTCAGAGCTTTGTTAGGATTTTATTTAAGAATAGGTTCTAGGAAATCCATCTGAAACTTGAACATGAAGGGATTTTTTTGCTGTTATTTAAAGGTATTACGTGTTTTACAAAGTGGATCTCAGAGGAAGTTTTTCAGGATGGTGGATGTAAATAGATGAAACATTTTTAGTACTGCACTGCTTTTTACTTTTCTCGACGATTCATTGCATTTTACCATGAAGCCTTTAAATTTTCTTATGTATAGCTGCATCCTTTAACCTACACTAAAGTTTGGAGTAATGAGGAGTTTTTAAAACCATTTTCAACAAAGTCTCTGTTTGCTCACAGAGGCTGCAGACATTCGATTATAAAAATTACATACAGTTATTGAAACAGTTAAATTGTGGAATAATAGTTGATAATAGTTGACTTTTTTATTGTAATATATTTTAAAATTTAATCAATTTCTCTCATGGCAAAGCGGAATAATTCACTCCAAATTTCTTTTTCCAAATTTTAATTCAATCATTTTCTTTTTTTAACCAGTCTCTGATTTTTTAGAGGTCACCACAGCGGAATGAACCGCCAACTATTCAAGCAAACATTTTACACAGATGTCTTTCCAGCCACAACCCAGTTCTTAAACCCCATATTTTAAAATAGATTTTATTCCTCTGATGGCAAAGCTGAATAATTTTCTCCACTAATTTAATCGCTGCTTAACATTTTGTGGAAATATATATTTTTTTAATTGTATTACTGTGTTTATTTTAGATAATGATGCCTATTTTAAGTTAAAATGTATTTTAAAATCTTACTTAAATTAGGAAAAATACAGAAACAATGTAGACATTATGGAAGCACATTTAAGAACAGGTTTCTGCTGAGCAATTTTGTAGAAATTATGATCCACTACCATTTAAACATGGGGCCGTGGCTTAAAAAGTGGGGTGAAATAAGTGTTTTGTTAACAAAAATGCATTACAGGCATTTATAATTACCAAAAAGTTATATATTTTTATTAATGCTGTTTTTTCTATTCATTAAAGAAAAAAATGAAAGATTTCTACAAAAATATTGAGCAGCAAAACTTGTTTTCAGCAATAATTCATTTTTCTTCGGCTTTGTCTCTATTTTAAAGGTCGCCACAGAGGAATGAACCAGCAACTATTCCAGCATATGTTTTATACAGCTTATGCCCTTCCAGCCGCAACCCAGTATTGGGAAACATCCATACACACACATTTAGTTATTAAATTCACCTATAGCGCATGTCTTTGGACTGTGGGGAAAAACGGAGCACTGTTAGGAAACCCAAGGGGAGAACATGCAAACAACACAAAGAAATACCAACTGGCCCAGCCTGGACTTGAGCCAGCGACCTTCTTGCTCTGAGACGACAGTGCTAACCACTGAGCCCCCATTTTCAGCATTAATTTAAACATTTAAATAGAAAACTGTTGCTTTAATATGTGAAAATAAATTGTGAGCTTAGGTGAGCATATAAGGACAGTAAAAAAATCTTGATTATTCCACACTTTTGATCTGTAGTGTAAATGTGAGTGATTTGATTTAGTGAGGAAATGGAGGTTTTAGGTCATCCAGTTTTGCTTGCTTATAGTTTACATGCAGTTTCAAGTAGTTCTGGAAGAGCAACCAGAAAGGTTGTAGGAGGACTGAGGAGGACTAACAAATGTGCCTGACTCCCACCACCTCTCCGTAGGACCCCATTTGCTTGAAGTCCTTTTTCTACCATCGTCCGAGTCTACTTTTGTCTCGCCCTCTTCAATGTATAGAGCCCTTCCCTACCCGTATACTGTATGTAAACATGTATGTGCTTAATGTGACTTGCCTGTGAACGAAAGGCAGTTCCTTTAGATGGTAAACGAACACAGCCTGAAATGGAGAAGACATCGATCAATTGTACTGGGCAGTATATTGTGATTTAATGCACTAAACGCTAAATTCAAAGATTTGTTCATCCGAAAAGTGTCGTACTGTAATTTACAGAAAGAATCCAGCGGATATGATGGAGCTAACGATGTTGATTTGAACTGTAGCATCTTTATACTGTGAAATATGACATTACTCTTACCATAAAGCTTCCTTTCTTCCGAATAAAGTTAAATAGTTAGTTCAGAGCAAAAGAAAATCAATCCTGTCATCATTTACTCACCCTCATGAGGAGGAAAAAAGTCGTTCATCTTCTGAATAACGTACAAATTGAAGGTATTTTGAATGAACTAAAGAACGTGCGTTTCATATGTTCGTAAAAACATAAATATGAAAATGTAAGTATTTTAGACAGTATTTAAGTCTTCAGGAAGGGGGGACGCGGTCAAATCATAACGAACGTCCGTTCATTTTTAAATAACCAACGTATCTAACAAAAGCTCAACCTCCCATTGGTTAATCTTGCCGCGTGACACGCAGGAATGAACCTCATTGGTTCCAGAGCTGACCAAATTTAAATACTTAAAAATTCACATATTAATCGTTAATTAATAATAATAATAATTAATCGTTAATTTTTCCCGCAATTGACAGCATAAACTAACATAGAAAGGCTGTCTGATTCACAATTACGTCTGATTCCTAAGTACGTTAAACATATTAAATTATTATAATATATTTTGCATTAGGGGCGCATTTGGGACATCTGTAGCTGGAAAAAGCTAGCTATATCTGGCAACACTGGTTAGCTTTTCAATATACGTTTGTGAATAAAAGCCTAATAAAAGCTTGTTCATATTATAACGCGGATGATTAATTTATATTGATATTTTTAATCTCTTTAGGAGCATTTAAACAGAAGCCTTATCGAGTGAGCAAATGACAACAGGATATTTACATTTTGTAGTGAATTAACCGTTTAAAGACAAAAGGCAATCCTGAATAAAATATACGTAACTGCCTTAAATCTGAATTGAAAGAAACGTGTGTAAATTAAACAGGTGCCTGTATTGAATTCACTCCAGCTTTTTGCAGATTTGTTTTACTTTCGGTAAAAAAATTCTTCAAAATTGGTTTCCTGACTGAATAAATTGAATTTGGCGTAACAATATGTATGATACAACAAGACAAATAATAATCTGAAACAGAATTTGACTCAAATTTATTTGCTCTCAGATGCACGATCTCCCATTCCAGTTTCCTTCAATGAAATTGTACATTATTTAACTGAAACAAAAGGCAAAGTTGCATAAAATAAACCGATGAAAGCAGCAGAATGGTGTGGTGTACATTCTTCTTCCTTACCAAATAAAAAGACAGTGATACAATAAGATTAGCTTCAAACACAGGTCTCTAATACAGACACTTCAAAACGATAAACTGCACTCAAAGACAAAAAAAAAAAAGATGTGCTCCATGAAATATGGAGCTATTCTATGAGAAATTCTCCACTTAGACAAACCATTCAGATCAACAAACAAATCTATGCCTAAAACAGACCACATACATTCTAGAACAATCGACAAGACGGTTTAGTGCAAGAAACAACTTGATTCCTCAGTGACACTTTACAATAAGGTTTCATGTATTGACAATATTAACAAGAATTAACAATAGGCGTTTTTTCTACAGCATTTATTAATAATGCAGCACTTACTAAAATGTAAGGTTGAAAGACTGATTTTAACTGTAGTCAATTCATTTTGAACTAGATTTTTACATTATAAGCACAAGTTAATAAACACTGTAAAACATTGCTTATAATAAATCTAAGTTAATTCAGTGAACTAATGTTAACAAATGAGGCCTCATTGTAAAGTGTTAGCAAATTCTTTAAAGCGACAGCAAACTGATATTTGATTAATGCACTCCTCATGAGTGAAAATCTGGGATAAAATGAAATGTATTCTAGATTACTAAAGTAAAACAGGTACATAATGTGGTGCTGAAGGTGACAACGTATCATACAAAAGACATTCACAAAATCACATTGCAGTGTTTTGAATCACAGTGAACAACATTTGTGAAGTTACTTTTTTTTCCAGGATTTTTATCAGTGAAAACAAGAATTCCTCATCCATCATTAGCTCTACCGAAACGTGACCTTCTCATTCCCACCAAACAAATGGCACAACACTTGCATATGTGGTTTAAAGTAACACTTTTTATTGTAATAATAAATAAATTCAATAATCTGATCATTAAGGGTTAAATTGTTCCAGTGATTGTGACTTCAAAAATATGTTTTAGTGATTTATGCATACACGTTTGGTGTTTGTGATGATTAAAAATACAGTCTATAATCTATAATAGATGTTATAAATAAGCAACCCTGTTTCTGGACGTTAAAACTCTCGAATCGATCCAAATATACATCTTTTTTGGTCCCTCATCGTAAGAAATGGGCAAAAACCCAACCTTTGTGATCCTTTAAATGCGTGCATGTCATAAAGTAACATACTTTAATTTCATGTAACAACACTGTTGTGATATAGAGATGAAGACCCTTCTGTGTCCTAATGAGCATATAGTAAATTCACACGCACTCACTCACACACAAAGAAAGCAGGAAGGAGACACATTTGCGTAGCTCAGAAGCCTTCCGGCGGTGGATTTGGATTGAGGTTTCTGGATGCTTCCTTGGCTCAGGTTGAATGGTTTTGAGGAGACGTACTGTGTTCCAGCTCCCAATAAAGACCTGGGATCTTCCCTCCATTACGTCATTTTGATGGACAAGCTATCATCCTTCATGGAAAGAGGCGAAAGACAGGGTTATTACTAGAACACTAGTGACTAGTAAAGCAATATTTATGTCTGAAACCTGGAGAGAAAAAAGGTGATATTGCTAAATAAATTTAATCATATTTCATATGGAGGAGGAGAATTTCCTTCTTCTACAATGAGCATGTAATTTTTGGGACATTTAGGTATATACTTTGGGAAATAAAACTACCTAAAAATGAAAATAAATAAACAAATGGGGTAACACTTTATTTTTAGTGACAACTCACACAATACTGGCTTGTTACCTGACATGTATTAAGATATTAACTGTTTATTAGTACTGTTAACTGATATTAGTTAACTGTTTATTAGTGTGATCTTATTCTTCATCCCTAATCATACCAATATCTAAGCTCAACTACTACCTACTAACTATTATGGATTCATTCATTTTCTTTTCGGCTCAGTCCCTTTATTAATCCGGGGTCGCCACAGCGGATTGAACCGCCAACTTATCCAGCATTTGTTTTACACAGCGGATGCCCTTCCAGCTGCAACCCATCTCTGGGAAACACACATTTGCACTCATACACTACGGACAATTTAGCTCACCCAATTCACCTGTACCACATGTCTTTGGACTGTGGGGGAAACCGGAGCACCCGGAGGAAACCCACGCAACCACGGGGAGAACATGCAAACTCCAGACAGAAATGCCAACTGACCCAGCCGAGGCTCGAACCAGCGACTTTCTTGCTGTGAGGCGAATGTGTTACTCACTACACCATCGTGGCACCCTTACTAACTATTAATAAGTAGCTAATTAGTAGTTTATTGTAAATGTAAGGAATTATTGATCGAACAGTCTAACTGCATCCCAAATGACACACCATGCACTTGTGCACTTAAACACTCAACAGCATAGTGTGTGTGTGTGTGTGTGTGTGTGTGTATATATATATATATATATATATATATATATATATATATATATATATATATATATATATATATATATATATTTATATATATATATATATATATATATATATATATATATATATATATATATATATATATATATATATATATATATATATACACAATA
>CAIGQQ010038854.1:633625-653086 GCA_903798035.1 Danio albolineatus | reverse complement strand
TTACGCATATATATATATATATATATATATATATATATATATATATATACACAAACACACTATGCTGTTGAGTGTTTAAGTGCACAAGTGTGTCGTATATATATATATATAAATTCTAACCATTTCCCAGTTGCCAAATTAGTTAAATAAATGACCAAACTACCAAATAATATCTGCCATGAGTACGAGTGCGTCAACATTTCCACACTCATTTTTAATGAGTGCATCATCCGGGTATTTAAAGTGCATTAATTCTTTTTAGAATAAAAAGAATATTTCAGTGTGAATGCGCTACTTACACTATTTTATACTACAAAATGGCGTAGATTAGTGCATACATATGCAATTTGGTTAATGGTTTTCTAATAGCAAACATTGAGACAAAATAAAGGTGTTACCAAAAAAATAAAAAACTTGCAGATTTGTCATGATAATGAAGGAACTCCCCAAAATCATTGATTAATGGATGGTGTAAAGGTTTATTATACATTATTGGGATGCAGAGCACAAGACCTATGATTAGGAAGCAAGTTTTTAATAAGAATCAAGTCCCACGGAAGAATTTTAATATTTCACTATAGGTTTATCTTATGATTAAATTTCGTCTGCTCCTGACTCCTTCCCTTAATGAGTGTGATTTTGTGCTACTGCTACAGTAGCATCACATTAACTTTTGGCATAAACTCAAAACACCAGCAAATAAAAACTTGATCCAATAGCATTTAGAAACCCCTGTCTACTAGCATTTCAGAAGCGTTATTGCAGAGCAATAGAGACAGAACACAGAAATATACATGCTCTCAATGGCATCAGCTACCCGCATGGTTTGCACCATAGCGTACGATGATCACTCGACACAGAAGTATAAATCTTTAATCTCTAATTGAATAAAGCTTGAATTGATTTAAGCTTAAATCGTCAAATGACTGAAAGCATGATCAGTGATCAGCGAAAGGTTTGACATGCTATTTTTAGTGATTGGTAGTGGTAAACATGCACTACACACACTCACAATAACACCTCAGGCATTGAGGAACTCCTGATCACTGCGTCCTATAGCATCTGGGTTGGACAGAGGGTCAAGATCTGCAAAGAGGTTGAACCAGGCAGACATGTCCCGGGAGCTGCCTTTAGGTGCTGAAAATACACAAAGTGGTCAATCACTATAGAAACAGCACAAACCAAAGCCATATAAAATCATATAAAACTCTCACCATTTGCTGAAGGGTTTGTGGTGTTCAGTGTAGGCTGACATTGTCCTCCAGTGGATGGTGGTTGGAGCGGTTGAGCCTGAAACATAGGTGGAGTTGCCCATCCTGCATAACACAAACACAAAGAACAAGAACAGCTTGCACTGTATTAATTGCAGCACAAAAAAAATTGTGTGTTTCTTCTGGCGATGCACAATATTATTGGAAAGCTCAATAAATGGGCAGTTAATTGACTGAAATCTAAACATTGGCCGATGTTGCTGATTTGCCTTGAAGATAAGAAGTTGATTATTTATGAGCCTGCAGTGATTTATTTGTCCACCAAGAAGATAAGGTCAGCAGTCTGCTCATTCTGGAGCTGAATGTTTACCTGTATGGTGTTGTATATTCAAACTAGAGATGACTTCAAATCATAAATGTGAGCACAGGATGACTTATCAATTATTTACTAACAGTAATCAGCACCTCATTATCTACAAGTAGTGCTGGATTATCACAAAAACTGAAGTTTATTTCAGAAAATCAGTGGCATTTTCATACTTTGCTTGCGATACTATGTTCAGATGTCATTTGTTTATGGAAATTGGTGTAATCTGATTGGAGACTGGCAGTACGTCAGTGGAATGGAGACAAACGCTGGCCAATCAGTAGCATGGCAAAGGTCTGCACCAGGCATTAAAACCAGCATACAGTAGTATAGCAGTGGTTCTCAACCATACTCCACGTTCTGTCTTTATATTGGGTACTTTGTTTGTTATAAAGTGCTCTGTGCACACTCTTTAATGGAAGTGTGTAAATGTGATTGATGCAATGTGAGGTCATATACACTTTTTAAACACTCAAAAATTTAAGACATACATTTTCAGACTGCAATGGACTTAACATCCTCCCCATGGTCCTAATCTCCACCTGGTATGATTCAAGACTAGTAAAATGAAAAGTGAAACGCACAAGTAAAGTGAAGTTATCTAATAAAGACTTGAGTCTGATTTGATTTGTCAGAAAGTTGAGTTGTGGATTTTGTCTCAGCCACCAGTTTTATACAGACTATTTCAGTATCTGTTTACCTTTTCTTTTTTTTTCTTCTTTTTTTTTTTACAGTATTTTAGTTATTTATTTGACATGGATATCACAATTACACTGGACAAGCCAAATACTTTTTCTTTAAGTGTTTTAGCAGACTTGCTATTTCTCAACACCTGCCCAAAGAAGGCTTAACATTTAGAATGAAAAAAAAAAAAACTAATAAATTAAGTACATATTCACAACATTATATTTGTTGTGTAAAGCTCATAATTAGCCTCATCCGAGTCCTAGTGCCTGACAGGTAAGATATTTCAATTAATCAGTAGGTGATGTGTTACACTAATAAAAAATAAAGCAAGTTACAAACATATTTATTGAGTGCTATTTTGAATTAAGCATATACCGGTCTGATTTGATTTCATGGTCAGACACTACAGAAAAACAACAACAAAAAAACAAAAAAAACACAAATCTGAAACTTGCAAATTAATCTTTTCCCAAAAACACACAAATAAAAAAACAAAAGAAGCTACTGATATCAGCATGCATTATTGGCCAAAAGGAATTTAGGAACAAATATCAGCTTATCATATACAGTATAAGGAAAAACCCAAAATTGTGGTTCCCTAGTTCAGTGGTTCTCAAACTTTTTTCACCAAGTACCACCTCAGAAAAAAATTGTCTCCTCAAGTACCACCATAATGATCGGTTTTGAAATACAGTAGCACAGTAGGCCTAATTAAGCAGCTACAGCACTGGCACAGGTCAAAAACAAGGCAAACAAATTCATATTATTATAAATATTTATTATTGTCAGCCTCTTTAACAATTATAAATAGTTTGAACATTAACACTGTACTGTGCTTACAGGTAACAATAAATAAAATGTCAACATTTAAACTAAAATGTGCTTTTATAAGTTAATTTAAAAAATGGCACTTTCTTAGAAAAACTGCTGTACTTAAGTGTAAAGTATTATCATAAAGTAGCCTATTCATTAAAACCTGGAAAGTTCCTTGGACCTCATAAATCTAGGCCATATGTCATTGTATTGATGTATCTGTTTGATGAATTTTGAAATATATGACACATTTATATATGACTTATTTGTATATCCTTGAAATTTAAACATTAACTTCATTCATTCATTCATTTTCTTGTCAGCTTAATAAAGCTTGTCCCCTTATTAATCCGGGGTCGCCACAGCGGAATCAACCGCCAACTTATCCAGCATATTTTTTACGCAGCGGATGCCCTTCCAGCCGCAACCCATCTCTGGGAAACATCCATACACACACACATTCACACTCATACACTAGGACAATTTAGCCTACCCAATTCACCTGTACCACATGTCTTTGGACTTGTGGGGAAAACCGGAGCACCCGGAGGAAACCCACGCAACCACGGGGACAACATGCAAACTCCAGACAGAAATGCCAACTGACCCAGCCGGGGCTCGAACCAGCAACCTTCTTGCTGTGAGGCGAACGTGCTACTCACTACGCCACCGTGGCGCAAACATTAACTTGTATTTTAAATATATAAATTGGATTTACATACTTAAATTAGAAATTACATCTGCTTACTGCGCAATAGAGTAGGCTTTGTGTGTGAGAAAAGCAAGTGATTAAACTATGCCTGTCAACACTGGAATATAAAAATACGGGATACGCCGCAACAACTGCTACAATTATGGGGAGAAAATTCGCATGAGATGACAGAATACATAACAAACGTTAAAAAATGTAAATTAAAATAAAATATTAAATTCAATTGACTGATCTTATCGGTGTTATCGTACGTGTGAAATGATTAAAAGTGTGTTCATATTTTTACCTTAATTATTCAGCAATTCCTCCGCGTACCACTACAAGGAAGCCTGCGTACCACTAGTGGTACACGTACCACAGTTTGAGAACCACTGCCCTAGTTCATTCCTCCAGCCACTAGAGGGCCAGTTAAAAGAAGTTTCAAACCTGTTGCGCTAAGGCTGTGGTCCAGGAGCTGTGATGGCAGGAAGCCAGAGGGTTTGTTGTTTGTTGTTTCTGTTTGAGGTGAAGCAGCAGCGACTGGAGCAGGAGGGGCTTCAAAACATCCGAAAGCATCCTGCCAGGCCTTGCTGAACTCACTAGTCCCACTGGCTACCCCAGGACTCAGCAGATCCTGCAGGAACGCCAGATCACCTCGCTCTCCCTCCTCTTCTTTATCTTCAGCAGAGTGGAAAGGCTCGGACAAGAAGTCCCTGCCTGCTGAAATAAACAGAAGAATGATAACGCTGCAAACACTGAAATGAGTATGATGTAGTATGTTGATCTTGGTAGACCAGTAGAAACCTTCTGAAATCAAGAAACGTTTGTTGGAGAAGCAAATTGACAGCATATTAAGTATTGTTTTCAGAAAAATAGATTGAAATTACTTGACATTAGGTTATTGTTTTAAGCAAATATATCTTCCAATGGTGTAAGAAAAATAAACTGTTAAATAAATCTCGGACAAAAAAAATGACAATAATGCCAGAAAACTTCATTAAAAAAAATGTTTTTAAATTTCCTAATGTCAGATATTTAAACAGAAAACTTTCTGTTAATGGTGACCAAAAGAAAGCTTCATTTAAAAATAAAACCGATTTGTGGCAGATAAGCTTATTTTAAGCTTAAACTCACTTTACTTTGGCACATTTATCTTTTTTTATATACATTGAGAAACAAGAGTTAATTTATTTTATAAACTTTTTAAAATAACTTTAGTATTATAATTTATCTAATTAAATTTTAAAAAGGAAAGAAAAAAATATGCCTACCTGTGTAATAAAAAAAAAAACAGATTTAATAAAAAGAAATCTTCTAATGTAACGTAATGTAATGTCTCTTGATTTGAGAATGTTTTAGATATTTGTACTGGAAAACAAGGCAAAAAATACAGAGGAAGAATATAACATTGTCAGCAAAAAAAGGCAATATTGTGACATAAAAGAAGAGAATAAATATGAACAAATATAAGAAGAGCAAAAGCAAAGAGAGAAAAGCATTGAAAAACAATGTCTATTCATTTTGTCCTGAAATATATGAACTGGGAGACCTGTTCGTGTTAGGGTCTGGTGTGAAGATGTCTGAGTGGATTCAAATAAGTATTATGATTGGAAGACGAATTATTATGAGGGGATGGCGTTCAGCAGGTCCACCATCACTTCAAGAACGGGTTATAGAATTGGGGAAGGTGGCAGCATATGAAAAAATAACATAAATTAATAAATAAATTGAATATTTTTCAGAGAAGATAGAGAATTGACTTGGCATTTTTGGAGAGTGAATAAGGTCACTGTGGTGAGACGCATGGTAAAAGTGTAATCATCTTATTTCATTTATTTATGTATTATTATTGTGTTTTTTTACTATTATTATTTTCTGTATGTGTGCTTTTTTATTTATTGAGTTTACTATTTATCTGTATTTACTGGATCTATGATGGCAACATCTAATTACTGTAACTGCCGCTGTTGGGGATGTGAAGGGAAGGGGATGTTAAAGGATATTAAAATGTATAAGCTGATGGTACGGTTAAATTATTGAGGAAAATAAAAATATTCAAATCATAAAAAAAGAAAAAAAATAGCTCCAATTTAGAAATAAGAGCTTACATAACAAAAAAATGTTAATCAGCTGTGATTTGAAGAAAAACCTCTAAGTAAAAATATCAAACAGACCACAAAAGAATGGGGAAAGAAAAGCACTTTAAAAATACGCACATATATTACAGAGACAGGGTCAGAAACCTCAGGAGCATTTGCAGTACAGAAGAGAATCTGAAGAAGCTGCGAGCATCAAAACATTTCAGAATAACCCTCATGAAACCTCAGGCTGATAGAACAGGTTGTTGAAGCACATCTGAAGGAAGTGTAAAGACTTTAAGATGTAAGAACAGGATGTAAGGGAGCCCTGAGCATCGAAGAGATGCCCAGTCCTGCATTTATACCTATCTGAGGTTGCAGATTGCAGGATAAGGCGCCTGTATCCCACTGAATACCAGGAGGTGTGGAGGCCTCTAGCATGATTTGAGGCTGCATAATGGACATGGATGAGTGTAGGGCTGAAGTGAGGGAATAGATGGAGTCGGGTTCAGGGGTCATTAATAGGAGGTCATCATCTGTGGAGGATCCACCAATGGGGCCTAACTGTTCATTCAACGCTGGATGGAGGCGAACATGAGAAATACAAGCAAGCATATTAAAAATAAAACAGGAATAATCACACTAGGAGTTGCACCAACTAGAGAGCAAAGATTTAGCTCTAGGAGTTGCACCGATTAGACTATTTTATACATGTGCGCAGTGTTAAACAATTCATTCCCATTCCAACACAAATTAATTAATTTCATTCATTCATTCAACTTATCCAGCATTTGTTTTACGAAGCGGATGTCCTTCCAGCCGCAACCCATCTCTGGGGAAACATCCATACATTCTCATTCACACACATACACTATAGACAATTTGGCCTACCCAATTCACCTGTACCGCATATCTTTGGACTGTGGGGGAAACCGGAGCACCGGCAGGAAACCCATGCAACCACGGGGAGAACATGCAAACTCCACACAGAAATGCCAACTGACCCAGCCGAACCAGCGACCTTTTTGCTGTGAGGCAACAGCACTACCTACTGCACCACCGTGTCGCCCCACAAATTAATTAACTTATCAAATTTAAGTGGATTGAACATGAAACAATTAAGTTGTCCTCCCCAAAAAACTCGAGAATTGTGTCGTTTCAGCTCAATTTTAAACAACCAGCAGAATAATTGTTTGAGTGTGCTTAATTTGTTGTGGATGATTTGATTTCAGATTAGCAGCTTCTTTAGTGCACAAGTTAAGTGTCATAAATGAATGTAAACCATTTGAAATTTATTATTATTATTATTATTTTATTTTTTTAATCAGTCAAGTTTCAGCATATTTGTTCAGCAAAGTGTACCTAAAAAAGTGGCAGGTGAGCATGTATTTTAAAACAACTGCCCAAAACACATTAAATTGCCTTATTTTTGCTCGAATGCATTACGTAATAGAACAACAACTATAAAGAAAGCCACAAAAAGTCTGGCAAAGATGTAACCTCTCAATTCTGACAGATGACTTGTGATCTGACAGGTAGATAAACAGGTATTGTAACTTTAACAACAGTGGTAGGTCTAAATATCTAATAATTTCACTGTCACAACATTATTTTTAAACGCAACTACGTTATTGCTATGACACAAATTCTTATTATGTTGTATGATTTGTCACCGGTAATTATTTTCAAAAAAATACACCCTGAATGTATCACAAGAGAGCAATATTCAACTTTTGCATTCAGCTAATATTACTTGTATATTACAATATTACTAATATTAAAAAAATAAATAAAACAAATAGCTGGAATATACTAAACCTTATGAGAACATTCATTCAAATTGATGCATCTCCAATCAAAGGCAACAGTGGCTTATACTGTATTACATGCAGGCTGTTTTGTGACACATTTTGATACATATTTACTAACACAAAAAAAACCATAACGTTTACAATGTTCTAAGCCATTGTTACCTGCTTAAAAATACCATCGTGTTTTGATCCATACATTAGTAAAAGGCATTAAACTATATTTACTATAGTATGTACAACACTTTGTTAAGAATGCTTCAGCACACTGCAGTATTAACTTTAGTTATTAAACGTAAACATTGACTTTATTGAACCACTTTAAATCATAATATGAGCCATAATCGTTAATGAATAAATAAATAAATAAATAAATAAATATTCTGCCATGTTCACTTTTAGTCAAATTTACATGCAAAAGTTTCATAAATGAGACCCCAGGATGTCTATTCGACTAGAAAGAAAAACGTCATGCAAGGCCGAGGATGCAAACACACACACACTTACCAGAGTCCAAACTGGCACACAAAGAGCTGTCAGATCCTCTACTCTGTCCATCTACTGCAAGAGTAGAAACTGAAAGAAACAAAACAAGAGCATCTAAAATACGAGCCCCCCTGAGACTTAATTGTTTTATTCCAAGAATGAGCTTTAAAAGCTGAACATACCAGTATCAGATGATTCACCCAGCTGTTCATCCTCAAGTGAAACTAGACTGAAATAAAAACATACAAACACCAAATTACACTAATAGACACATTTGTGCATGAATAAATTGATGGAAGAGATGATTCACATTATTATGACACGCAGTATCAAATTACTATTACAACCTTAATTTAATTCTACATTGGCTAACTGGAGTGAGTCAGAGCAATAATTCTAGGACGCGTATGGGGGTCTAAGAGTATCACACTACAGCATTTCTAACACAAATGCCATACAAAATAAACATTTCAAAACATGCCAAAGCAGGAAATGACAGTGGAACTTTGAGTGGTGTTTCCTGTTCAGCAAAACTTTCTAACACAATCACAATTCTCCACTCACAGATCAGTAACCAGAGCCTTCAAAGAGGCTTCTCGGCTGGAGAGAGTTGATCTGAGGTTTGCAGGCAATGAGGAAAGAGAGAAAATGAAAGATCTGGCAACGGCAGGCAGACAGGAGGCATTCAAGATGGAAAAGGTGTTTTGTTAAAGAAACAGTAATAATAGGGAAGAAAACTGAGACTGTTAATTAGGTCTACATATGCTACATATTTAAAAAAAAATCTGTAATTTTACGGTTATTTCAAGCAGCTGGGGTGCCGGGGAAAAAAAAAACGTAAAATAACGGCCGCTAAATTACAGAAATTAACCATAAAATGATGTATATTTAATTATAGAAATTTCCTTAAATAAAATTTTTTTGGTAAATTTCTGTAATTTAATATCCGTTATTTAAAGTACATTTCTGTAATTTAACGACCGTTAATTTACGGGCTTTTTTGGCACCCCAGCTGCCGGAAATAAACTGTAAAATTACGTTTTTTTTTTTACAGTGTACCAATCAGAAGTGTGGGTTGAGTTGAATATTTTTTAAATATATTTTTTGTTTAATCAAAAATACAGCAAAGCAGTGAATATTTTGAAATATTTTTGCTAAATATTAATTTTAAATAACTGTTTTCCATGTTAATATATGTTAAATAGTAATTTACTACTGTGCTTCAATTAGGGGTGTCAAAATGAATTGTTTCTTCCGTGCACCGAGATGCAGACGTGGACAATAATTCAGTCATAGATCATAACTAGTTATTACATACTGACGTCATTTATCTCTTATGTATAGCAAGAGAGGTGAGAGCGAATAATTAAAACACTCCAACTACTTAACGCAGAAACTGTGCAAAATTCACTGCGTGTGTGTGTTTGCTGGACGGTCTTTTACTGACACTATTAAAGCAGAAGCTCCTATAAACCATTGCAATGTGGTCATGTCAATGGCCCATAACCATTTCCTGCTTGTTATCAAACTATTTCATAACTGTAACAAGAGGGAATTCAATCATAACTTAATGTTAAAACAGCTATCATAACATTATTTATCAATATGTGGCTCTTTTTGGATTCTTGGAAGCTTTAGAAATTTAAAATGTGAAACAGGAAATAGGTTGGGACCATTGTTTTTGTTTACATCCCTCAAAATGGTCAATATCACTGCTGTGAAAAAATGAAAGTAAGCTCCATTTTTGCCTCTCTCGCTCTCTCTCTCACTGTGGACATTCCACCTGTTGGCATGAGGTAACTTTCCCTCTCCTCTCGGCTGTTACAGCTTACGAGCGCATGTCTGTAGAGCGAGTTTTCTCCACCGCGTCTATCATGGATCAGCTGTGATCGCCGCTGTTGTTTATCAGCGTCACACATAGGTGAACAGCACCAGAGCATTAGATCCAATTGCAGCCCTTTCTGTTGAGCGCGTGACCAATCATAGGGGTAAACTCACACGCTCAGAAAACGAGCAGAATATTTGTATTTGTTTATTTGCTATCAATGCTCATGTCAATCTGTGCATGTACTTGAGTTTTTAAAAGGTAGAGTTCTTATATCTATGTTTGTATGAGAGAACAAAACTGTATTACAAACAATAAATAAACGTATTTCTAAAATTTTAATACAAGAATTGTTGTGCTGTGAAGTAAAATCTAATTGTGTATGGAGAGCATAGTCAATGTACCGTGATGCACCGAGATATCGAATTGAACCGAATCGATGGCATAATAATTGTAACCGAACTGAACCGTGAGACCAGTGTAGGTTCACACCTCTATCTTCAATATTCTCGAATGTCACATGGTCCTTCAGAAATCACTGAAATACGCTTAAAAACTGCTATATAATGATCGATTACTGTCGCTTTTCAATAACTAATAATGGCTTTAATTTATTTTTAATTTTAATTTAATGGCTTTAGTTTATTTTTCATGATTTTTTGATGAAAAGAAAGTTCAAAATATAGAATAATTTTTACATGAAACAATTAGCATTAACTTTATAACATGAATGCTACTGCTCAACAGCAACATATTGCTTCCACAAAATATGAAGCAGGTATTTTCAACACTGGTAATAAGAAATATTTTCTGAAAATAAAGTCAGCATATTAGAATGATTTCAGAAGGATCAGGTGATATTAAAGACTGGAGTAATGATGCTGAAAATTTATCTCAAAGGGTCATGAAACCCCCCTCTTTCGGTTCAAGTCTACCTCAGAATTTTTTTAAAAAATGCTTCGTAATGGGCATGGAGCGCCGTGATCAGAGGGAGGAGTGAATGTGGCTGGTAAAACAGGGGAAAGTGGAGCGAACAACTGTCTGTTGGCTCACAAAATAAGATGCAAACAGTGAGGAGACCCATTACAAAGTTTTATAGTTTACAAAGTTAATTTTTAAAGATTTTATAGTTTATAGTTTTTAATTTAAAGATTTTATAGTTTGCAAAGTTAAAATGCAAAGAAATAAACAGTAATTTAATGTCCAGCTACATTTGTTATACGTAATTTCATATACATATAACCACAATTTTTTTTTATCATTATACAGATAATTGTGTTTAAATAAAGACTACAAATGAGAAGGACTTCTCTCCTCCTCAATCCCCCGGTCTGAATGCAGACACAGTGGCCAGCAGTGCAGCAGGTCTTCTTCCCTGTCTATTTCAACCATTAGCGCTGCCAGTAATCCAGAGAATTTTAAAAATAGGCGAACACAGCAGCATGGAAAGGCGATGTGTCTCAATGGCCGCTGTTCTCTAATGCTCGTACAGCTCTCTTGACAGTTTTCCCTACAATTAAAGCTGAGAGGTGCTAACGCTGTCTTGACTGATGCTCAACACACACAAATCTGTTCAAATATTCTCACTTGTCTAGATGAGTCTTCTTTTCCTCGTCTTTTTTGTCCTCTGCTGGCTGTGTGGCTGCAATCTGGTCCAGCGGGTCTCTCAGTTCCTGTCATATAGTTGAACGCGGGGTCAGATCACATCACAGCAGTTATTGGCTGACATTTACAGTTGAAGTCAGAATTATTAGCCCTGTTTACACTAATATATTGTAGTTTTAAAACAGTGTTTTAGAATGAAACCATCCACATCCACACTGGCATTTCAGCTAGTGTTTCTGAACAGCTCTCCGTCCACACTACACCGCTGAAAACGCACATCATGTGACCACACATACACACTGGCCTACGCTGCATCCAGGCAGTCAGCGGGTGCTTTGAGACCAGAACCCCGGGTGAGAGCGGTGCACGTCGGATGGTTCATCAAGGATCTGCTGGATCGAATCTCACTATATTTATTAATCATGGTATTTAATTTATCTTGTTGTCTATATCTGCCGACATATTCTCCGACTTTGGACTTTTGAATCCAATACTTGTTCTCAGGTAGGGTGTTTTGACTGAGTACAAAGATAAGTTAATATATGAATTCATGTAACCAAATACACTGATTTTGCACATTTGATTGATTGCTTGCCTTTATTTACTATAATGTATAAACTTATTGTACATTATACTTTTATAATGGCCATTATTGATTATTCAAACTGATATTCAGAAAAAGAGAGTGTGTGTTTTGTATTTTCAATGAAAAGAAAGGCAGTTATGTTAGGCTCCGTTTTGTTATGCATACAGTGAAGATGACGCTCATATAAATATGCAGCTACATGATGCCTCGACATTTTTAGTGTCTGTTAAGTTAATATCAAAACGAAAATAGACAGTTCCTTATATCATGTTTTCATTTTATTGTTAAGAAAATGAAACAGCGTAGCCAAAGTGTTACGAATGACGTTATAAAGTTCATGTTCCCTTTGGAGATTTACCTGACGTGTCCTCGGGAGTTTGTTTTCCGTATCAAACTTGAGAAGTCAGAACTTAGAAGAGAAAGATGCAAGACTGAACTTTGTGTAGGCTACTTAATATTGAGAACAAAGTCCCAATAAGATGCCTCCGTTTTCAGATGTCTCCGTTTTCCCCTATCCACACTGACACAGAGCAGCAGCGTTTTCAACTGAAAAAGGCCCCTTCAGTGTTTTCTTTAGCTTCGTTTTTGGCGCTGGAAAACTCCAATGTAGTGTGGACAGAAGGCGTAACCGTAGCAAAACTTACACATTTTAAAAAGAAAATGTATTAGTGTAAACGGGACCTAAGATTTATTAGCCCCCTGTATATTTTTACTCCAGTTTCTGTTTAATGAAGAGATTTTTTTAAAACACATTTCTAAACATAATAGTTTTAATAACTAATTCCTAATAACTTTGATCTTTGCCATAATGACATCACATAATATTTTACTAGATATTTTTCAAGATTCAAGTTTTCAGTTTAAAGTTTAATTTAAAGGCTAAAAATATTGACCTTAAAATGCTTTTATTTTATTTTTTACTGCTTGTATTCTAGCCGAAATAAAACAAATTAGACTTTCTCCAGAAGAAAAAAATATTATAGGTAATACAGTGAAAAACTCCTTGCTCTAAATTTGGGAAATATTTGAAAAAGAAAAAAAATTCACAGGAGGGCCAATCATTTTGACTTTAACTGTATATACTGACACTCACTTTGAGGGTAGTGAACTGGTAGGGTACATATCCTTTGAAGGCCTCATGGATGCCAGACATCACATGTGCAGTCTTCTCCCAGTACTGAAGGAGCGTCGTCTACACAACAGCAACAACAACGCAAAATGAAAACTAAAGTAAAAGCCAAGCCATTTCAGGTGGAAGGAAATAGGTGTTACCTGGTAAGTGCATAAGGAATGTGAAAGCATGTTGCAGCGACTGGCTCCCAGCATGTCCACTTTCTGACAAACATCATTCTTCAGCTTATCGAAGCACACTTTTGTTTCTCTTACCTGAGCCTGAACCTGTTCACAAACACACAGATTGCAGAACACTTTCATGTATGTTCATGCAAGTCATACCGTTGCACGCTTTTCATGATCTCACCATGCGAAATTTCTCCAGTTGTTTGTAAGTATCTGGATCCAGCTCCTGTGAGGCGGCCTTCATCCAGAGGAGTGCAGCGCGGTATTCAGTCCGAGCTTTCTCCATGCGGCTCACAGTCAAGAGGCTGTCAGCAATGGCTCTTCTCCGAAACGTCTCCACTTCCTGTTCCAGTCGATGGAGGGGAGGACACAAAGCCAACCTGGGAGGTAAGATGACAACAGAGAAATTGTTCACATTATATTCATCATTTTTTACATACTGATTGTTGAGTGAGTGAACCAAGACTGGGTTTCAACAATTGTTTCAACAGTTTGTACAATTATTCAGAGAAAGATTTGCTTTAAGGCTTCCAATAATTGAATAATTGATTACAATTGAAATATGAAACATTTTAAAAGTGAAAAGAAGGCCTGATGTAAAGCAAAACTTTCATTTAGGAACAGAAATAAATAAATAAAACGCTGATTTGGTGCTTAAATGCTCCAAAATGCTGATTTGGGGCATAAATAAAGATCTGTTATTGTAGCTAATGTTTAAAAAGGCTGTGCAAATAATAGATTTTTGGCGCCTGTAACAAAACAATTCAGAAGTTTGAATACTTTGTAATACTTGCAATACTCAACAAGAGTGGATCAATTTAATCAAAATTATTCTATGTAGCTATAAAGCTAATTTATTATTATCATAATCTATTGACATTCGTGACAAAACAAGATCTCATTTCAGCATCAACATCCCGATGTGTGCATCTGCAATAATACCATCGCAGGATTTGTATTGTATGTAAAGTTACCAAAAGTGTAGTGCATGCATGTATTTTTAAGTGCCTGCATCATTTCAATCCAGTTTAAAAAATTCAGGCACAAGAAATTATGCTTGTGAATTTAAGCTTATTTATTATATTCATGTACAGATGTGGACAAAATTATTGGCACCCTTCAATTTTGTCCAGGTCAGTTTCATTATTTAGCCTTTTTTAATGTTTTTGTTGAACCATATTTCGAAAGCAATAACTTATTTTCATTCGTTTATTTTTAGTCATTTTTATAAATCATTACTTCTTCAGTTTTAAAGGGGCTGTATGTAAGTTTTTGACTCTTCTAAAACATAAAATTACAATAAAATGTTTGCAGATATTTAAGAAACATGCTAAATGATCATTCTTGCTTATCTGAAAAATAACGCTAAAGTCAAATATTCTGCTTTGGACGTGCCAGAGCGGCTGTCTTTGTTTTGAGTCTTATAACCCGCCCACTGCCAGTTTAGCCAATTATATTTCAGCACACTGGGTTGCCTTGATGGAAAACACCGAATTTGATTAATTCAGTCATGAATCTTCTCAAAATAAGTGTCTGTGACCGAAATGCAACCACTGATGGACAGTAGCAGACTCAGAAATGAGACACAGATCCAGAGTTATACACGAGGTGGTTATTAATTAGCAAATAATACAAATATTACAATCGTAAACATTAGGTGAGCAAGTTGCATTGTAACCCCGTGGCCTAACAACATGTTATGTGACGAGATTTGCATTGATAAGCAATTTGGCTGTTTGACCCAGACAAAACAAGACAAACTGAAATACAGCCATTCAGAAGCATATAATGGAACGAAATGGAAAGGTTTTTAATCTAATTAATACATATTAAACCTCTTTAACATTATAAAATATACATGCTGAATCAATGATATGAGTTAGTTTTCAGTCACAGTTCAAAAGTTTAATTTCAAATGGTTTATTTTATTTTCAAGATCTGCTGCTGCTTTCAGTAGTATGGCAATAAATGTCATGTATAATGGCATTCAAACTCACATTGTTAGTATTTAACACTGAATAAAGCACACAAGGTGTACCTGAGGTAACCATTGTCAGTATATGCTGTTGTTCAGCTGCAAGAAATAGAAGCCATTTCTAAAATATAAATTTCAGGTGTTGGTTAGGACAAAATCTCCTTTTAATGTGGAAAATATTCCTTCTATCGTGTAATGTTGCTTTTATTTATAACATGACACAAATCAGCCTTTAGGCTCAACAGTCAGCCACACTTCTGTTGACGTCGTCAATCTGGCAACCTGTACTTGTGTGTGTTTTGAATCGGGCTTACATACTGCACCTTTACGCTGTGGAAAGGTACCAACAATTTTGTTTATATATAATGAAGACTATAAAGTGTTTTTTAATTTGATAATTCAAACTGTGTAGCCAAATACTGTTAGACTCTTATAAAACATTGTTTATTTAATTTATATCTTTGATCTACTGTATTTATCCATGCTTGTCATTGATTTATTATTTATGCAGATGCACTCTCAAATCTAACCCTGATCAATCTTAAATTATGAATTCTTTTAAACAAAGCTATTCATTCATCTAGTAAAATAAAAAAATAGAAGAATAACAAAAAAGAAAACACTGCAATGTCAGCATTTTTCCAATATCATGCATTAGTTTGAGTTATCCCTTTGTATTTTCAAAACCAATTAGGTCTGTAGCTTGATTGACTGTTTCATATTAGACATTCTCCTCATCCTGAACAAACTATTTATCTGTTAGATAACTAGTTGATAAGCCAAACATCTTGACTCATCTCCTAATACTGACATTTGCAAAAAATAACTACCAAAGCGAATCACAACCATTGATTTTCAACCCTAACTTCTTTATATTTGTGTGTGAGTGCTTGCCTTTGTTTGGCAGAGCAGCAGAGGGCTTTACTGGTTGCGTCCATCATACTGCCTGCTTTTGTTTTATCATGCTCTGCCTGGAAGCGCAGGAACAGCCCGAGTTCATTCTCCTCCTGAGAGAGATCTGAAGAAAGAAGGTCACTGCGGTTATTAACACACCAATAACATTCAGCATTACAAACAGTGCTTCATTAGGTGCCTTGAATGTTATCGACACAAACACAATCATAAAGTTGTGCTTAAAACTGACTTCAGACTCTCTCAACAGTAGCGCTATTCATGAAAACTGTATGCAGCGGCTTTCAGAATGAGCTGAACGAGACTCTTTGTGTTTGTGCAGACAAAGAGGCTGGAAGATCATGTTTCTTACGTGTGATTCTTTGCTGGTATTTCTCAATCACTTTCAGGAGTTCTGTGCAAGTGTTCTGGACTGAACGGAAAAACTAGAGAAAAACAGAACAAACATTATCATTATTCATTTGCAAATGTTAAATATAATAGAAGTTCTGAGTTGCAACACAATATAAAATCTCCATTCCTTTCATTCTCTTCAGCATCGTGTGTTGTACTCAGACAGAATATTTGGTCACCCACACTAGCGTCTCCAAAATAACCAGACAACACATTAAAATACATAAAAAAGAAAAAAGCTATTCTGGTCTCGCTGTCATGGCAACAAAGGATGTTAAGTCCTTGACAGACTGAGAGAGCAGGAGAACATGTGCACTTGTGCTCTAAAATTACAAAAAATTACACAAATGACTCATTCTGCTGGAGGTTTCTGTGTTCTGGAGGAAATTTCAAGAGCTTTCGAGGGGCCAAATATAGAAACATTATATTAACTGAAACCTGAACTCGTGTTCTAAAACTTAAAAGGATGGTTCAACACGAACTGTCATCATTTGCTCATCCTTCACTTGTTACATAAGTTTTTTTTATTCTTTTAAAGACTGCTAACAACCTGTACCATTGACTTTCATAACATGTTTTTTCTACCATAGATGACAATGGTTGCAAGCTTTCAGCTTTCTTCGAAATATCTTCTTTTGTGTTAGTATGGAACCACTTGAGGGTGAGTATATAGTGAGTACATTTTCATTTTAGGGTAGACTATCCTTTTAAGAATAGTAGCAGATATGTGTGTGTGGTTGTGTGAACTTGTCTATTTGGTTTACAAGGACACAAAATTGTATAATGACATGGGTATGGTTTTGTTATTGCAATGTTAAGCTGATTTATGAGGACATGTCTTATGACCTTGTAATTCAATATGTTTTTAAAAATCCTAATTATTGGGGCAGGATAAGTATAAACGATATAATAAGCGGTTTTACAGTATAAAATACATCACACCTATGAAGAGTCCTTGTAAACCACAGATACAAGTGTGCATGCGCATAGACATGTAAAATATATTCTATATAAACAACATTGCAAATAAATTATGAGAAAGACATCATAGTTATGCACTGAAATTAGTTTTTTTCTGTAAACTACGAATGAGATTTCTTCCAAATTTAAATAAAAATGTTGTCATTTAAAACATTTTGCACAAATAATTTATGAAAACACAATACTAACGATTTAATTTGAAATAGCCCTGATTTTCAATCATAGCAAATGAAAACATTTGGTATTATGACCAACTGTTAATTTTTAGAGAAAAAAAATGCTCTAAACAACATTTGTAGTTATGATTATGATTTTTAGGGCCATAGTAGGAACCAAAATATATTACCCACACCCCTACATATTAAATACAGTAAATTGAGAGAAATGTAGGATTTCGAAGGGTCGTAAAATCATTTTTAAAAACTTTCCAACCCAAACTTTGTTAGTGTACAAGTGGTCATTTAGCTTTGCTTTTATCCAAATATTACATTAAACTTATATAGCACAACACTAGCACCTTACTGTCTTCAACTACACACCTTGAGTAGACAATAATATTTGTACAGTTATATACAACTAGCTATGATTTGATCATTGTACCTACTAGGCATGGGACGATAACCGTTTTCAAGGTATACCACGGTTTGCAAAAGTCAAGGTTTTAAAACCGCCAACATATTCTGTAGTACCATTCCTACGGTAATATGTAAGATTTTTTATTTTGTTTAGGAAAACAGTATCTCTAGCAGAGAAAATCTCCAAAGATGCTGTTTTAAATAGTAAAGATATCTGTGTTTTTTAAACTAATGAAGACAGCAGAAGTCAATGATTTATTAGAATTATTTATTCTGACATGTTTACTGCCTCAAATTTTTAAAAATGTTTCTCAAAGTAAACATATTGTGTTTAATGGGGAATGTTTTTTAGCAAACATTTAGAAAAAATGTATTTTAGAGCTGTAATCACAATATTGTCAAACCACGAAACTGCGATATTTTTGTCCAAGGTTATCATACCGTCAGAATCATATACAGTACCAGCCCATGCCTAGTACCTACTGTATATACAGGTCTGTAAACATCAGATTAATCCATACCTTAATCCTCAGACAAGAATGTCTATTAGTAAGGTGTATACATTAGCAGCACAATCATTTTTTGCATCAAATTAAATTAGCTATCTACTCAGCCTAAGGTCTATGTGTGCAGATGAAGGCGTGACCTCTGCAGGTGAAGTCTGTGTATGGGACTAGTTACTCTTTAACTCTGAACACATATCTGACAATAAGAGTCACCTAAGAAATCAGGTTTGTACAAAGGGCTTTTTATAAAAAAGAAGAAAAAAAAAAAGAAAAAAGACACACTGTTACTGAATTACCAGTGCAAAATCCTGACTTTCTGCATCATAAGAAGCTTTTGAGGGTGAAAAGGCTAAAAGTCAATTTATATGATCATAACAGCAGCTGTGGCTCAAAGAAGAAACAACAGATCCACCTGTTCATTAAACAAGCAGCCGGGGGGCTTCTCTGGCTGCTCTCTAACACTGGCACCACTAGAAAATCATCTAATGACCAGTTAACCAGGATATGCTTAAGTGTAACAGCCTGAGGCGGGGCAAGATTAGACAAGCACACAAACAAACACACTTCCTTGAAATGTGGTTTACGGTTTTTATTAGGTCTTGATTCAAAGTATTAAGATCTATTACCGAACATAACCAACTTTATACATATATATATATATAT
>CAIGQQ010038854.1:620627-633225 GCA_903798035.1 Danio albolineatus | reverse complement strand
AAAAAAAAAAAAAAAAAAAAAACGTAAACGTTTGAAACAAGTAAAAAATGAATCAAGACATTTTCATTTTTGGGTGAACTATCCCTTTAAGGTAGAAGAAATGAGAGAATTCATTCTTCTTTTTAAAATAATTTTCATGACAAGAGTAGAGGTGAATTTTGTATATTCCTCTGCCTGTCTGGGCAGTCTGCGTTCCAAATCCCCCATGAGAAACTTTTCGCAAATCTTTATTTGAAAGTCAACTGCCCACTAATGTAATATTAATCTACTATGTTAATCTACTACCTGTACACTCTCAGAAAAAAATGGTACAATGTTGTACCAAAGAAGGTACAAACCCTTGTCACTGGGGCAGTGCCTTTTTATGCGACAGAATTGTACCTTAAGAAAAGAAACAAATTTGTACCTTTTAAGGTCATGATTTGTACCATGAGAAACCAAAATGTCCTTTTGTTTTTAAAAACCTGCAGATACAATATTGTATACTTTGTGAACGGTATCACCACAGTGACAAGACACTTTGTACCTTAACAGTGTCAAAAATGCTTACCAAACATTTATTAAAATGCCTTAAATGTTTAGTTTACAATACCTATAGTTTTATGTTTTACCAGCTGTTTTGTATTATTGTATTATAGAACTAAAATTGCATGTTTATAAGTATCTTTAAACATTTACTTTTAAATGATGATTCTTGTTTTAATATGGAAATTATTCATAAAAATCCCTTTGCCTATCCAGTCATGTTTATTTTCATAGATTCTGTAATAAAGAAGGAGTTATTCAACACTTTTGTACCTTTTATATGAGAACAATTGTGTACCTTCATATGAGTTGTACAATAAAAGGCACTGAACAGTATCATAAGAGGTCTTTTCAGTACCATATAAGGTACAATTTTTACAAAGGTACAAAACTGTTCCTCAAGGAACATTAATTGTACCATTGTGTACCTTTTTTTCTGAGAGTGTACTGTGCGGTTTGTTTGTCAAACAAAATGGTACATATTGCAATATCAGTTCAATAATTGGTCAGATCGCCTGTCAGTCAAACTCCTTGCAAAGGATCAATTTTATTGGGTGAACTCCACCTTTAAAGATATTGGAGAAACTGTAATTGTCTGTATTTTATCTGTTTTGCCATATGTCTGAAATCAATAAAGAGCATTTCGATTAAAGGTGCTTAAACAACATGTGCTACCTTAATAATACCAATGGTAATCCTTTTTATTGATACATTTTGGGTAAATTAATGGATTTCACTTTTGGTATTTGAAAGATCTAAATATATTTTCTTCCACAAAGTACTAATTTAGTAGTAATTTGAGATTCAGATACAAACCTTACAACATAAACTTAATTTTGACATGATTCATTTGATGTAGTGTGTTGTGGTTTTTCATAACAAATAAAAGTAAAAAAATATATATGGGCACCAGGATCTATAATTCATATATTATCAGTGGATGACAACTTTGGTCTGTCAATTTTCAATTAGGCATTACACAACTCCTAAAACTCACATAATCCTTCAGAAACCACTCTAATATGCTTCTTTCTTACTATCATCAATATTGAAAACAGTTGCTAATAATAAATCAACTATTAAATTAATTAACAGATAAAAGAACGAAGAAATGAAGGAATGAACTGACCCCAAACTTAAATAATTGGATGGATGTACTGACCCTAAACTTTTAAATGATAAAATGCCTTGGAAAAATTGTTCCAAAAGGTACAAAACTGTATTTCTTTCTTTCTTTCTTTTTTCTGACAATACTAGACTGCATGATTTTTTTTTGTATCATACCGACATGTGCTTTAGACTACTCAGACTTTTGTGATACAGACATACAGAAAAACAGAGAATGTATTGTTTGACTAAATAAATATAGAATTGGAAAGAAAAAAAAGCAATCATGTGTGTGAGAGAGAGACCAGGCTTAAGAGAAAGAGTGGGCCATTTGGACAGCTATCTGTACACAGTGGAAACATCAAGCAGAGTTGATCAAAGTACAGCATCATCTACAGCTCAATTCATCTCCTTTCTTCCCTGTCATCATGTGACTGTCCTCCATTAACCTCCCTCTTTGACACACTCACACACATCAATTGATCTAAAAAAATTTAAAAATACAGCATGAGTCACACATCATTAAAAAAAGACCTTTACCTCTAATTTGGCATCAAGGTCTGCATCAGATGCCACCACATGCTCATCTTCCTTCTTCCCGGTGGCCTTGATCAAAACCTGCTTGGTCTTCCAGAACTTCTTCTGCATTCGGGCGATGACTGAACTGTCCTCACCCAAAACCGATCTGCCGCTGAACATATCGCTGGAGAACCTAAAAGTATATCATCATCTATGCATAAATCTATGCTTAAAAAATAGGAAATGTTTTGCTATTTGTGGGACAAATTCAAGATACAAACCCATAGCTGTCCATCTCTCTGAGGAGCAAGGCTTAGATCTGCAAATAGGATATAGTCATTGAATCATCCAGCTTTGAGTCATAATAACAGCACAAATGCTTCACAGTCTGGCGTTAGGTCAGTAATATATTTTTAAAACAAATGACTATTTTTACTGAGGAAGAAAGCACATTAACACCTATAATTAGGCTTATGATGTATCAAACTTTGTTGTTGCGATTATGAGCTTAAGCTTTTAGCACAGTATAATAATATTGAATTAAGCTGCAAGCAAAAAGTTACTTTAACAGGTATAGTAACAAAGAAATACTATGTATTGCTTTTTTTTTATAAATACATGTTTATGTAAACAAGTGTTTCAACCAAATTAAATTGCAAAAGGATTATAAAAGTACACCAGGACAGGTAACACTTTACAATAGCATCTCATTAGTAAATGTCATTTAATGAATTAAAAGCAACAGTGAGAAAAGGACAGATTTACTAAAATTACTATGTTTATAATAGCTAAAAAATACAACTGAATTTGATTAGTTATTAACTATAAATAATGAATAGATTATGACTTGCGATCAGATCAAAACAACAAAATTTAACACGTTATTATGCATTGTAGTTTTCATCACAAGTTTAGTTAAATCAACTAATGTTAACTACTGAAATCTTATTGCAAAGTGATAACATACAATAGCCCTATAAACATTCAGAGAATTATCAATTAATATTTCAGCATGTGTTTCCCAGTGCTGGGTTGCAGCTGGGAGGGAATCTGCTGCGTAAAACATACGCTGGATAAGTTGGTGGTTCATTCCGCTGTGGCGACCTCAGATTAATAACGGGACTAAGCCGAAAAGAAAATGAGTGAATGAATGAATGATTTTCGGCATGTAATGGGTCAGATTAACATGTGAAAATTAAGTCTAATTAAGTCTCCAAGCAGTTGGTTGGTTGTTATGAACGCCACGGCAAATATTGCGAATATGAAATTGCACCCTAAAATTTTAAATAAATTAAAATATTGCTATATTTTAATGTCCTCAAATATATCATAAATATTTTGCGTATTATATCACAATATATTGAATATTGTCATATGTCTACCTATAATGTTCAAAAAAAGTTCAAATAAATGTGATTATTAATTAATCAAATATACCATTTTACAACAATAAAAAAGAGACATAAAAATGAGAAAATCAGCTAATCCAAGTTTTCATAAAAATTGTGTGCCTGTTAAGACAAGAAATGGCTGATAAAAACGTAGCATTGCTATATATTAAAATACTGAATATAAAATATTCAATATTTTGATATAAAGAAATTGTATTAATATTAGCATTTTACTGTATTCTGACAAAAATAATTAAACATTTTGAGAATAAATAAGGGTTGTTTTTTTAAAGCTGATTTTATGAAAAACATATTAGAAGTACTTACTTCACAAAATCAGCATAAACCCATTAACATACAAACATTACAAGTTAAAAGTCATTGGACCGTTGAAATTAATCATTCATAAACCTTAGCTTTGAGGAATTTCCAATGTTTACAAACCGAATATTTAATTTAGTGAAATGAATGGATGAACAGAGATGTAAATAAAAAACTGCTCTGCCCTTTGCAGACTGTCTTTTTGTTCCTTCGAGGTAACAGCTGTTAGCTTTCACAATGACTGCCATTACTTTCGCGGTCATAATTTCCCAAATCCAATCACCCATATCTCATCCAACTAAAAACAATAGAATTTGACGTTTAAGTCGAGTCACAAACAATAAAAAATAAACACCTTTTCTGGTATTTAATCCACAAACAGATGCAGTTGAGCAGTTTCAGTGTCTGTTTACACTATTAAATCACCAAATATTTTCTTTCCATACAAAACAATACGTATTCGAGTAAAAATAGAGTATTTAAGGAGCTGACGCGGTTCTGGTCGCACCTTCCTCCTCTTCATCCAACTCATCACGGCTCTGGTTACAATATATCACATTTGCTTGTTTTTTCCAAGCGTTTTGCTTTTACACCGCTACTTTGTGTAAAGTTAACATGCTGAGCTACTTATTCACGGCGAGTGAATGACTCTTTGCAAGGTCAGACGAATAAATATTGTAAAAAAAGACAGTTACCGAATCCCAAACAAGATAAGCAGGAGTCATCGAGATCGCGCTGCGTTTCCCTAGAATAATAACCCAGCCAACTTAAAACGCGAAGGTGACATGGCGACTTCGGTCTGCAGTATTAGTCCGATATTGCAAGAATGTCGATATTTTATAGTGGGCAGTCGTTAGATATAAGTATATACATTTTAAGCAATTGTTATTAGGACATCGCATTTCCTTACCCGCTGACGTTGCCGTGAGCAGCGATGGGAACGTTCACGCACGTCATTCGCGTGAGCTGAGAGACAGCGAGTGCGCATGCGCAGAAACAGCCAAACACAAACTGGTATTCAATGAAAATGTTTTTATGAAAGAATCTTTATGCGAGTTATTGTGGTCTATCGGGGTCAGACTGGTCTGTTTGCTGGCTTTACAATCAGTTTTAGGGTTTGTTGTTGTTTAAATTTGTCAGGAGTTAGCATATGATTGTGG
Source organism: Danio albolineatus (assembly GCA_903798035.1). Classification (NCBI taxonomy): domain Eukaryota; kingdom Metazoa; phylum Chordata; class Actinopteri; order Cypriniformes; family Danionidae; genus Danio; species Danio albolineatus. Next base: position 628,202 of record CAIGQQ010038854.1, on the reverse strand, counting down.
AAAGTACTTTATTGGGCTTGAGGTTAGACTGGTCTGTCTATCTTTAAAGTGTCTTTTTCATCAGATGGGGCACAGTGCATGCATTTTAAAATGTCCAGCATTACTGAAAGTCAGGGGCAGACTTAGTGATTTGGGGGCCCTAGCATTGAAACTCAAAACATTCTCTTATACATATTTTTCCTCTGTGATTCTTTATTTTGTTGTAAATAAACTGCATGTTACAAAATATATTTTTTTAAGTGGAAACTTTATTTTCTTAATGTAAACTTGAATACAATAAATTCACAAGTAAAAACAAGTTGAAAAAACTGTGTAGTTAATTAGCCATATTTGAGATTGGATTTTAATATTTGCATGTGCAGTAGCAAAGTAACGTTCCACTAGGCTATTCATGGGGGCCCCCAGTTTCGAAAAGAAGTATTAATGTTAAAATCTTAATGGTTACAGACAGATTTTACAACATATTATAGAAAATTCATAAAAGCTATGATTAATATAGGCTTATTGGTTAAGTCCACCCCTGCTAAAAGTTATAAATATTAACTTAGTTATTTTATTTAATTTCAGTTATTTTGTTGTATAATACATTTTATTTTATATTTAGCCTGTATTTTTTGGGGGGGTGGGGGGGGGTTCCAATGTCCATTTTTGCCCAAAGTTTAAAACATTCATTCATTTTCTTGTCGGCTTAGTCCCTTTATTAATCTGGGGTCGCCACAGCAGAATGAACCGCCAACTTATCCAGCATTTGTTTTATGCAGCGGATGCCCTTCCAGCTGCAACAGATCTCTGGGAAACATCCATACACTCTCATTCACACTCATACACTACACCAATTTAGCCTACCCAATTCACCTATACCACATGTCTTTGGACTTGTGGGGGAAACCGGAGCACTCAGAGGAAACCCACACAACCACGGGGAGAACATGCAAACTCCACACAGAAATGCCAACTGACCCAGCCGAGGCTCGAACCAGTGACCTTCTTGCTGTGAGGCGAACGTGCTACTCACTATACCACAGTGGCGCCAAGTTTAAAACATTCAGAATAATTTATTGTTTTAATTTAATGGTACCTAATTAAATATTTTAATTATTTTGTTTTATTACGTTTTTATACTTCAGAGTCAGAGCTGAGGAACATTATTTGCTAGATTTAGACCTGCTCTTTTTGTTTTATTATTGATTTTCATTTATTGTCTTTTACATTTTGTAAAAAGGAAGATAATTAGCTTATCTTTAAGTGTCTCTTTATTGTATTTTCATGTATTGAATTTTTAAATTGAATTAAAAATTATATTATTTTATAGGCCGACACGGTGGCGCAGTGGGGTGCACAATCGCCTCACAGCAAGAAGGTCGATGGTTTCCTCCGGGTGCTCCGGTTTCCCCCACAGTCCAAAGACATGCGGTATGGTAAATTGAATAAGCTACATTGGCCGTAGTGTATGTGTGTGAATGCAGGAGCGTATGGGTGTTTTCCAGTGATGGGTTGCAGCTGGAAGGGCATCCAGTGCGTAACAAAACACATGCTGGATAAGTCAGTGGTTCATTCCGCTGGGGTGACCCCTGATTAATAAAGGGACTAAGCTGAAAAGAAAATTAATGAATGAATATATCTATTTTTAAATAAATAAATAACTAAATAAATAAACAAAAACCTTTATTTTGTTTTTTAAGTATTGAGTAGTTGCCATTTATGCCCAAAGGATGGCGCCATTGTTACAGAAAAAACAATGCAGACAGGAGAGAGTGAGCGCTGACTAGTGGGCTCATATATAACAGAAAGAAGATGCAATGTTTGTGCCACAGCAATAAAAAAGATTACATTTTACATTTAATAACATTTTACCATAATTAAAAAAAATTGTCATTTTTATTGAAATGCACTATGCATACAGCAGGAACAAGATCGAATGTGTGCTATGGCAATAGAGAATACATTCTGATATAATTCATTAAAGAATGAAAAATTCATTGCAATGTCCTGTACATACAGCAATGTATACTACAGCAAGATAATAATAATAAAAATAATAATAATAATAATAATAATAATAATAATAGAAAAGAGAGAAAAAAATAAGCTCTTTTATAATTGTTTAAAAAGGTCACATGTATGCAGAAACACACACCCAGGCACAGACGGGCACATGCCAACACCACACCCTGCTCAAACACACATCCTTCACCTCAAGACCCTCGCCTTCACAGACGTAGCATGAAACAACTAAAGGCAGGCAGACAAAAAAAAATTAACAGTTTGACCAATAAAAAAAAAAAACTTTTAATTCATTCCTGTGATTTAAAACCAAATTTTCTACATTTTTAGTCCAGTTTTCAGTGTCAAATGATGCTTCTGAAATTGATAAAATGCTGATTTTGCTGTTTTATTATGATCAGTTATCATTCAAATTCAATCATTAGTAATGTTTTTTTTAATAATCAACCTTTTCTCCTACTTCATAGTAATTTTAGTAATATATTTGGGGAATTTTTTTTTTTTTTTAATTTTAAATGCCTTTATTTTCACTCTCGAACATCTGAATGTGTCACTGATTAAAATACGTTAATACATTTTTAATGCACAGCAAATTTGCCAGTGTACATTTTACACCACAGGTGATGAATTTAACACTTTTCTGGTGTCTATATGAGTCCCACCAGCCAGGTGTCCAGATTACACTTTCAAAAGTGTTGAATAAATACACCTCTGCAGTGTAAAAACAGAGTGTAAAAATGTGGCACCACGGTGGCATAGTGAGTAGCACGTTCGCCTCACAGCAAGAAGGTCGCTGGTTCGAGCCCCGGCTGGGTCAGTTGGCATTTCTGTGTGGAGTTTGCATATTCTCCCTGTGGTTGCGTGGGTTTCCTCTGAGTGCTCCGGTTTCCCCCACAAGTCCAAAGACATGTGGTATAGGTGAATTGGGTAGGCTAAATTGTCCGTAGTGTATGAGTGTGAATGTGTGTGTGTGGATGTTTCCCAGAGATGGGTTGCAGCTGGAAGGGCATCCGCTGCGTAAAAAATATGCTGGATAAGTTGGCGGTTCATTCCGCTGTGGTGACCCCAGATTAATAAAGGGACTAAGCCGACAAGAAAATAAATGAAAATGAATGAATGTGTAAAAATGCACACCACGTTAAACATTTTTAACACCTGCAAGGCAAATCATCCAATATACATATAACTCTACAGGTGTTAAATTACACTCTTTTCTGGTGTATATACCAGTCCTACCACCCTAATGTATATAACCTACACTTAAACAAAGTGTTGAATATATAAACTTAAGCAAAGTATATTATTTTACACCGTGTTGACGTATTGACTCAGTCACCTCAAGTTCCCATATATGCAATTAACACCGATGAGGAGTATGGAAAGGCAACTTCACAAATGCACACTGTCAGTCACCATTTAACCCACATCAGTGTTGAAAACGGTAAATGTACACTTGGATTTAAACACTATAACACTTACACCAGAAGTTCAACACCTCACAATTTGTTGTGTGGTATTTTTGATTGAATTGCATGTTTCCACAACATTTGAAGCAGCCCAACAGTTTTCAACATAATAATAATAATAATAATAATAATAATAAATGCTTCTTGAACAGCAGATCGTCATAATATAAAGAAAAAGATACTGAAGAATTATGCGACACTGGAGTAATGATGTTTAATTCTCGGCTATAAATCAGATGAATAAACAACATTAAAATGCTTTATTTATTAATTCATTCATTTTCGTTTCGGCTTAGTCCCTTTATTAATCTGGGGTCGCCACAGCGGAATGAACCGCCAACTTATCCAGCATATGTTTTATGCAGCGGATGCCCTTCCAGCTGCAACCCATCACTCTTTTATAATTGTTTAAAAAGGTAAATCTCAGATTGTGATGCCCCATATTGTGTACTCCATGCAAAAACAAAACAAAAAAAACACATCACTGCTCTTGTTACATAACGATTCCAAAATAACTCACTCTACACATCTGAGATATAAGACACAAGCTGGTGCAAGAAAATCAGGAAGCTGCGGTTTTGCTTGGTACACTCATTCTCACGCTTTCAGAGTAGAAAAAAAGGCTGATACAGCGACACTCTTGTCTTCTTCTCACACGTATGCAGAAACACACACCCAGACACAGACGGGCACATGCCAACACCACACCCTGCTCAAACATACATCCTTCACCTCAAGACCCTCGCCTTCACAGACGTAGCAACAAACAACTAAAGGCGGGCAGACACAGAAAAAAAAGATAAGATAGATGAAGAGTCTGAGCTGTGCAGATCAAGAAGACTTTTGAAAGGTTTTTAAAGAATTATTCTGCTCACCTGTGCCACATTTGTTCGATCAAAAATATAGTAAAAGCTGAACAATTATCTAATATTATTACAAATTCAATAACAGTTTGACAAATAACAAAATAACTATTTTAATTCATCCCTGTGATCTAAAACTAAATTTTCTACATTTTTACTCCCATTTTCAGTGTCACATGATGCTTCAGAAATTGATAAAATGCTGATTTTGCTGTCTTCTTATGATCAGTTATTATAGAAATTAATTGATGAAATTAAATAATCAACCTTTTATCCTACTTGATAGTAACTGATGCCTTTTACTTTTCATGATTCTTTGAAATATTAGTAGTATTTTTGGGGGAAAAAAACTTTTTAAAATTATAAATGCCTTTTTTTTCACTCTCGAACATCTGAATGTGTCATTGATGAATTTAAGTTAATACATTTTTAATGGTATTTTTGATTGAATTGTATGTTTCCACAACATTTGAAGCAGCCCAACATTTTTGAACACAGACAATAATAATAATAATAATAATAATAATAATAATAATAATAATAATAATAATAATAATAATAATAATAATAATAATAACAATTCATTCATTCATTCATTTTCTTTTCGGCTTAGTCTTTTCGGGTCGCCACAGCGGAATGAACCGCCAACTTATCCAGCATTCGTTTTTATGCAGCGGATGCCCTTCCAGCCGCAACCCATCTCTGGGAAACATCCGTACACACTCATTCACACTCATACACTACGGACAATTTAGCCTAACCCAATTCACCTATACCACATGTCTTTGGACTCGTGGGGGAAACCGGAGCACTCGGAGGAAACCCACGCAACCACAGGGAGAACATGCAAACTCCACACAGAAATGCCAACTGACCCAGCCGAGGCTCTAACCAGCGACCTTCTTGCTGTGAGGCGAACGTGTTACTCACTACGCCACCGTGGCACTAATAATAATAATAATAATAATAAGAAATAATAATAATAATAATAATAATAATAAATGTTTCTTGAACAGCAGATCGTCATAAAGAAAAAATACTGAAGAATTATGCGACACTACAGTAATGATGTTTAAATCTTGGCTATAAATCAGATTAATAAACAACATTAAATAGCTTTATTTATTTATTAATTTATTCAATTTCTTTTCAGCTTAGTCCCTTTATTAATCTGGGGTCGCAACAGCGGAATGAACCGCCAGTATCCAGTATATGTTTTATGCAGCTTATTATCCAATTTATTTATTTATTCAAATGCAGTACTGTGCAAAAGGGATCCCATTATATTTATTTGTATCCCATTATTATTATTATTTGTTTCAGTGATGGTATAATGGTCTGGTCGTATATATTTATTTTTATTCTGTTTATTAGAATACTTCCAAACCTTTTTTCTCCAAAAATTTATATTTTTTTTTCTAAGTCTAAGACATATGAAAACATAAAGCCACATGAAGACATATGAACGATTGAGATGCAAGAGTGACTTTTGGTCTTCAGTGAAACATGCTGGATTTTGCTTTTGCTAGTTTTTAGCTGCGTTTTTGCCAGTGATGTTGTCAATGTTGCCTGAATTGAAGGGAATGTAAATGCTGAAAAGTGCAGCCAGGTTTTAATCCTTCTAGAATGCACCAAACTGGTAATGCAGTGAAATTGTATTTGAAAAACAAAAGCAGCTGATAATACACTAACAATCAAGAAATGGCCTCCTCAGAGTCCAGACCTAAATATTGTAGAGGCAAATTGGCACCACTTGAACAGAAAAAGAAAAATACAAAAGTCTAAATCTGTAGAAGAACTCCGGAAGTGCTGAAAGAGGCTTGAAATTATACAGCGAGTTATTTCAGTAAACCTCAGAACAATCTCTAAGTTGTGCTTGTTTGTACTTGTTTTCTGATCATTTTTTAAAAATATCTTCATGTATTTTCTGTTTGTAACTTAATAAAAGTTATATTAAACTAATAAAGACATTGAAAATTAAACACAGATAAGTATAAGCTTTACTGTACAAAAGACTTGGCCACCAACCTTGACTTTTGCTCAATATACTGCACTGTAAAAAATCCAACTTTAAAATTGGTAACTCAGTTTAAAATTGTAAGTTAGGTGGACATATTTTTGAGCTCAGAGTTGAATTTACTCATAAAAATGATTCAACTGCATGTTTGGAACTGTCTGTTCAATAAAAGTGAAAAAAATCTGTTGAGGAGACTTTAAATTTATCTTCAAAAAATAAAAAGTTGAGTTAACTTAAAATTTTAAAGCAACCGGCTGCAAAGAAATGTTAAGTTTATTAAACTTCAGTGTTTGAAGTTGGGCCAAATTATTCTGTAAAGTATAATTGAATTAAACCGGCCTTCTTGGTCAACTTAAAAAGTTAATTTGACACAACTTCAACCACTGAAGCTTAATTAACTCAAAATGTCTTTTCAGCTGGTTGCTTTAAAATTTTTATTTTTTACATTGTGTAGATTCAATAAGCATACAGCTAATTTAAATTGTAATAACATTTCACAGTTCTACAGCTTTTACTGTATTTACAATCAAATAAATGCAGCATTTGTGAGCAGAAATGCCTTTTAGAAACATTTAAAAATCGTACTGATCATGAAATAAAGATTTTAAGCATTATTGAACAAGCCTAGAAACACCTGGACAGCAGACAAACATCTGTTGACTGCAGACTGCTGGACCCTGGAGACACACTGAGGGTTGCAATGCTATAAAACTGAGTTTGACTGTTTCTGTTCTTATCAATGGAGATTTTGCTATTAGCCTTCAGCCGCTGAGAACAATGGATAAGCTAGGTCTACCCTCAGCTTCTGGAATTAACACAGAGGTTGAATTGCATTGTAATCCTGTTTATTAGCTTGGTGTGGCAGAATGAACATATGAATGAAGCCGCTGAATCTTATCAGTTAGTTAGAGCCAAAAGACTTCAATTAGATTAATTGTATTTTGGCGGGTGATATCATTGTAATAAGCCATGTAATAAACCCTTTATGATATACAGTAAAGTCAACATTTGGAGAGGATAAAAACAGCATTGTCTTAGGACAGTTTTAACATTTTTACAAACTTTTTTCATACACTTCAAATGTAAAGTTGTCAGATGTTTTTTAAGAAGTGACTTATTTCTCACCAAGACTTTACAAGAATACCATTTTTTATTTTATTTTATTTATTTATTTATTTTTTTATTTTATTTTATTTTATTTTATTTTATTTTATTTTATTTTATT
>CAIGQQ010038854.1:610366-620617 GCA_903798035.1 Danio albolineatus | reverse complement strand
TTATTTTATTTTATTTTATTTTATTTTATTTTATTTTATTTTATTTTGGTTTTGTTTTGTTTTGCACTTAAGTGACAGAACTGAACAGTGTTCATGTATGCTGAAAGTTTCAAATATATAAAATAACAGTTTATAATATAAATTCATAAATCATGAAGTCATTTAAAAAGTCAAGTAAAATAAAAATTAATATTGATGATAATAGCCAACGCCAATAGTCTAGTGGTTAGAACGCTTCTCTTTGCTTCCCTTCCTTTTCTGTCTGTAATCTCCACTATCCTGTCCATTAAAGGTTAATAAAATTAATAAAATATAATTACTGGCCACTGTGGAAGAAATAAAATCTGAATACATTTCTACACTCAGAAAATAATTTTTGCTTCTTGTTCAAACTACTTATTTAAAATGAAGTGAAATAACACAATGCTTAAGTTAACTTTGCTATTTATGTTGGGACAACATGAAAGTTTTGTGTGGAACCCTGCAATATTTACAGCGTACGAAAACTGTTAATATTCAAATTATTAAATATTTCAAAACATTAATGTTTTGCAGTGTTTTTTTTGTGTGTGTGTGTTTTATAATTGTGAGCAGGGCGACACAGTGGCTCAGTGGTTAGCACTGTCGCCTCACCTGGATAAGTTGGCGGTTCATTTCGCTGTGACAACCCCTGATAAATAAAGGGACTGAGCCGAAGGAAAACGAATGAATAATTGTGAGCATACAGGCCTGTAGCCAACCTTTTTGCAGTTATTCTCCCAAATTTCTATTATGAGGTTCAAATACTGCATTGTATCGACATTTTAAGCACTAATATTTGCTGCATTACACTCTAAAAAAAAAAGGTGCTAAATAGCACCAAAACTGGTTCTTTGGTCGTAACGAGGGGGGAACCTTTTTTGGTGCTATACAGCACCTTAAAAAAATAGGTGCTATATAGTACTTTTATCAAATGGTGCTATATAGCACCTATATTTTAAGGTGCTCATAATGTTACTTTACCCTTTCCGCAAATAAAACCGGCATAAGAGTTATGAGAATTAGCTATAAGAACAAGTGCTTACCAGTAGTAGTGGTGCTGTATAGCACTTTAAACCCCCCAAAGAACCCCTGAAAAACCTTTATGGTGCTTTAAAGGTTCATTACACAGCAAAAGTGCTATATAGCACCCTGACCACCTTAAAGAACCACTGAAGAACCACTGAAGAACCTTCATGGTGCTTTAAAAGGTCTTTACACAGTAAAAGTGCTAAATAGCACCTCAAATATCGTAAAGAACTACTGAAGAACCACTGAAGAACCTTTTTTTTTAGAGTGTAGCTTGTCAGTGGTCAAAAATATTTCCTAAAATTTACTGAAAGTGCTTACCATAGTATTTTACCACAAAGTGTTGATTTAGAAATTCATTCTTTCATTCTTTTTTTTCCCCGGCTTAGTCCCTTTATTAATCTGGGGTCGCCACAGTGGAATAAACTGCCAACTTATCCAGCAAATGTTTTGAAGCGGATGCCCTTCCAGCTGCGAACCCATCTCTGGAAAACATCCATACACACTCATTCACACACATACACTACAGACAATTTAGCTTACCCAATTCACCTATACCACATGTCTTCGGACATGGAGCACCGGAGGAAAGCACTTTGACGACGGGGAGAACATGCAAACTCCATACAGAAATGCCAACTGACCCAACCGAGGCTCAAACCAGTGACCTTCTTGCTGTGAGGCGATCATGGTGCCCACTACGCCACCATGACGCCCGTATATTTAGAAATGTTCCTTTAAACTGTAATTTAGTACAGTTTTATAAATAATGTTTATAAAATTTATCATCATGAATCATTAACAGAAACAATTAGGAATATGTTAAAATACATTAAAAACCAACAAAAAACGTATTAAAAACTGTAGCCTGTAGGTAAATAACAAACTAGCCAGCTCATTTCTTCAGGCAGAATTTGTAAAATTGAATGATTAAAAATTTGATTTGTCCTAGCGCATTCTTCTATTGGTTATTTTCACAATTTATGATGGCATGCTGTCAAAAATAGGACAAATAAGTTAATATATGGGCCATATATGCCAGGAGTTCATATAGGGGCCATATTTATATATGAGTTCATAAATAATTGTTTAAAAGTATAACAATTCATCATCATTCTAAACGTTTTACAAGTAGTTTACTTCTCTAAAAACTGCTGTTTGTTCAAACTACTTATTTAAAATCAGCATAAAAGACACAATTGTTCAGTTTTTTGAGACAATTAAAATGTTTTATGTTCAATCGACTTGAATTTGTAAAAATTAATGAGATTACTTAATTCCTTCATGCTGTCCCAACACAAATTGATCGTGTGGAACCCATCATTTTTAGTGTTGCTTTTCTTATGTGTAACACACTTGATGAAAACGGCTAATGGAAACATGAGCTAAATGAAATTTGTTTGAACTTAACAGCGCGAGTTGTGTTTCCAGTCATAACTGCTGCCATTTTAAAGGAGCGGCCCTTTCAATATCACTCACACAGGAGTGGCTCGCGATCAATAAACCTATAGCACTTGTCTGAAAAGAAAGGAGGAGACTCTTTATGAGACTTTCACACCAAATGTACAGCAAAAATGAGTTAAACGTCTGTGCAGGAAATGACCCCACCCCAACACCAAAAATCTGACAGTGTCGTTTGTGTGTGTGTCCACTGCAGTGTGTACTTACGTTGTTAGTAGATGTGCTGGTCATGTCGCCTCGACCCCCATCCACACACATATACACACAGAGCAATGAAGGTGCTTCTACAAAGGATGCAAATGACAGACAGGAGGATTTCATATCAGTTCTCAGATCAGCCCATCTAATCCTCTCAAAAGACCCTGCAACACCATTCACACTGTCAGAGTCAGATTTCTAAGAAGACAGGAGACAAAGATCGCAGAGTTTTAAAAGGGATAGTTCACCCCAAAAATGAAAAATCTGTCGTCGTTTACTCCTCCTCATGTCAATCCAAATTTTTTTTCATCCGCAGAATGCAAAAGAAGAAGTTTTGAATAAAGTTTTAGGGTTTAGTCAATGGGTTATAATATTGATGCTTTCATATACAGGAATGTGAATTAATCCACATGACCAAGCACTATTTAAAAACCAAAGGTGCCAGGAACAACCAACTTTTTCTTTTTTACTTATCTTAAAAATATTTTCCACTATAAAAAGTAATTTTGGGGAATATAACGTTTCCATGGATGTTAAAGTTCCTTAATGGAACCATTGATGCCAATAAATAACTTTTATTTCTAAGAGTGTGATCATCAATGGACTATCTATGTTGACTTTATTTAAAATAAGTGATTAAACCTGTAGCTTTCAAAATGATTAGCTGACTTGACTTAAAAAAAAAGTGAGCAAACCATTGCCTAAACATTTTAAAGTGAATAAACTATATGGATAATTGTTTTAAATAATATTATAATCGATTAATAATAATAATAATAATAATAATAATTTATTTAAATCAACTTAACAGTTGCAAGTTACAATGAGTTTACTCACTTTTTAAAGGGGACCTATTATGCCCCTTTTTCCAGTATTATATTTGTGCAGATACATTAGATTAGTCAGTGCTGAAGCCAAATTTGGAGCTTATCTAACAAAATAACTTACGATAACGGTCCAAAAACTCATCATTCATTTTCTTTCAGCTTAGTCACTTTATTAATCCGGGGTCGCCACAGCGGAATGAACCGCCAACTTATCCAGTATTTGTTTTACGAGGCGGATGCCCTTCCAGCTGCAATGGTCCAAAAACTAGTACACCCAAATTTATATGTTATAGAAAAATATTAAATACAAATTTGAAAAAGGAAAAATCAAGAGAAGCAAAAAATGCGAAAAATTTAGTTAAAATTTTGTAGGCTGTATTTTTTTTTTTTTTTTTGCAATATTTTGCTTGAATTTAATTATATTATCTTTCAATTTCTAGATATGTTTGGTGACTAAAATATTATTTTAATAAATATATCTGTTTAATTAATCTGTTTTGTTTAAATACAGCAAAATTGCCTATATTCACTGGGAAATGGATAAAAATATTCCATTTTACAATGGGGTGTACTCAATTACACTGAGCACTGTAAGTCTTTAAAGACCCTGGACTGTGAATAAGAGGTTTCAGCTCAAAATATAAACATAAAAAATATATATAAATATAAAATACAACACAAATCATTTTTTATAACTCTTTGAAACTGGCTCTTTTAGAGGCTTTAATCCAAATTGTGGCATTTTTATGACTGCACTTTAAATTCAAACGAGGTTGTGCTCCCAGCCCTCTTTTTAAAAGAAGTACAATTACCCTACAATTAGCAAAGCAGCAGTTTCAAAAACAAGACTTATGTTATCTTTGTGAAAAAGCGAAAATGTCAAAAGAAATAGCTCAGAAGAAAGTATTCTTTTGAGACTTCAGTGTTAATTTCTGCACTCTATAACTCAACACGTATAATGCCTTTTAGTCATCGACGTGACCTTCAGCAAGATGGTGGATGACTGCTTCTCACTCAGGGCTGTCTATGCTAATGAGGGAGAGATCATCATGGATGGGGCTCTCTCCCTCCAAAGACATGTAAAAATGGAGAATGCCAATCAACGTGTTTCTCCAGACTGTTTTTATAAAGGTAGATTATAAAAAAATATTAATATTTTTACCATTACAGGCTGAGTATATCACACAACTGTGTTTAAACCCTGTAAAAAAAGTAATTTTTGCATAATATGTCAACTTGTCGCTTTTAATTCAACAGCTTTACTCAATTTTTTAAGTAAAGTAAATCGCTTTTTACAGAGTAGAATTTAGAAATCATGAATTTAGCCAACAACTTATTGTTTGTGCTCCCACTTGTGAACAGAAACGGAATGTGATCTAAAGGAATAGTTCTCTCAAAATGAATATCCTGTCATTTACTCACCCTCCTTTTGTGAATTAGAATTTCTTATTTATTTCTTCACAAAGATATTATGAAGAATGTTGGAAACTAGCAATTGACGTCCATAGTATTTTCTTCCCCTACTATGGATACCAACGGCTACTAGTTTCCAACATTCCTCAAAATATCTTCTTATGTGGAAGTGATTGGTGAGTAAATTTCCATTTTTTGGGGTGAACTATCCCTTTAAATCCCTGACATACTCAAAACAAAGTTGTTTTTGTTCTTTGATTAGTAGCAGAAAGGAGGTGGAAATCCTGCAGACAAATACTGATATCAAACCTCTGGACACAGGTGTTTAGATCTAAATAGGTCATGCATGCTTTCATCACAATAACACAAGAAAAAGAATGAATGAATGAATGAATGAATGAATGAATGAATAAATGATGTCAAAAGATTAGGTTACTTTGAATATAAAGTATATTTAAGACTAAATATATAGATCTGTGTAAAATGACAATTGCATATAACTGATCAAAACAATGTATACATTTAAAAAAACGCTGGCATGTTTTAATCCAACACAGGGTCAAGTATGGATAAAACCAATGTTGGGTTTGTCTATATTTGACCAGCTTAAAACAACACCGCATTTATAGAGAGTACAATCCTGCATCAAATGTGGTGAAATAAACTTCAAATCTCATGCTAATGAGTGTTTGATCTTGATCATTTTAAACCCTACTGATTATAAGTAAATGGCCAATCCATACTTAAAACAATACTGCCTACAACTACGTGTACACCTATTCATTGTCTTCTACGTACTGCTGTCAACATTGCCATCATTGTTTCTTTTTGGGAGTATGTTGTTGGATGTTGTATTTGCACTGTCGTTGTATTTGCACTATTTGTATTTTGCACTGTCTGGAGCCAGCACCTAAGCTTTTCACTAATCATAGCACACGTGCTGCTGATGATCTGACAATAAAAGTGATTTGATTTGATTTAATAGACTAAATCAGCTGAAATATTCCAGCCTGATCCACGAGAAAACTTAAGTATTTACGTTTTGTCAGTTTAGTGGTTAACTCGTACAAGTTCAGTCATACAAAAATGTACGATTTTAAAACCCCACCCCCAAACTCAACTGTCACTGGGTGACGAGCAAATCATACTAAATTGTATGAATCAGATCATATGATTTCATACGAATTAGCCACTAAATCAACATGTTCCGAATTGCTGTGAGATTGTGTTGAATATTCTCCAATTGTCTTTCTCTGTTCCACAGAAAAGGACATTAGGAACGAGACCTTTGAACTATTCTACAATACAGTAAAAAGCAATCACAATGAAAGTGAATGGCCAATTCATAGGTGTTAATGGTTAAAGACATTACTGTTTCAATAGATGCAGCCATAAGATGTAAACTGTATGCATGTGAACAAGATTTTTGGTGCTGTTTACAATCCTTTCTGGGTACATTATAACCAAGTTTGAAATGCGCAAGATCTCCAAAAACATACTTTGATAATCCACACATACTTTAAAAATGCTGGGTTGTTTTATTACAGTGATCAAATATGGGCAATATTTGTTTTCAAAGACTCATTTCGGGAGATGTTAAGTAACATAACACATAGTTAAAATATAATTTAAACATAATTATAAACATTAACCCAACTTTTGGGTTTGTCCTTATTGTCTTTGGGGTTAAGTGTGTTTTAATAGCCAAATTGTTATTTGTTAATTATTCCTTCATAATTTTAACATTAAAATCGATTTATTATTTAATTAAATAATCCATCAAATAATTTTAATAACTGCACAACCCAATCTCATTTAGATAAAACTAAATTTTGCATTGTAATCAATTTGTACTCACAAACAAACATATATACACAAAAATGGCTGGGTTGTACAACCCCAACACTGGGTTAAGTATGCACTTTAAAAATGCTTGGTTGTTCAAATGTCGAGTTGATTTTTAAAATCAAATATAAATTACATAATTTCACCCTACAATAGGCTGGGTTAAAACGACCAAGCATTTTAACAGTGTTTACAAACACACACACTACAAATAAGAAAATAATCGGCTAAAATGCTAAATAGTTAGGTTTTCCAATGTGAAGAGTGTGAGTGTTTTTTATATAATGTTGCATGATTGCAGATGCTGAGATTTAGTCACTTAGTAACTTAATCCATTAGTTAGTTGGTTAGTTAGTTAGTCAGTCAGTCAGTCAGTCAGTCAGTTAGTTAGGTGAAAGTAATGCATTACAATATTGAGTTACTTCCCCAAAAAGTAATTTGTTGCATTACTTAGTTACTTTTTTTGGTAATGTTACGTTACTTTTGCTTTAATTTTCCTCATCATTGCTAAGGCTTGATCTCTTTCAGAACTTGCAATGTTTATTTCTTCTTCTTAGAAGGTAAATAATTCAACTAAAATGTAACTCGCATTACATTTTTAAAAAGGAACTCAAATATTATTACTTTTAAGTAATGCATTAATTTACTCGTTACTTATAAAACTAAAATTAATATGTAACTCCAGTTACTTGCAATGTGTTACCCCAACACTGTTAGCTAGTTATAAATGAAAAAACTGGAGTTTCAATCTAAAAAAAATTCTGGGTCGTTATAACTGAAACACTTGAGCAAATATCAAACCATTGGGTTAAA
This sequence comes from Danio albolineatus, assembly GCA_903798035.1. Lineage (NCBI taxonomy): Eukaryota > Metazoa > Chordata > Actinopteri > Cypriniformes > Danionidae > Danio > Danio albolineatus. The sequence continues at coordinate 613,013 of CAIGQQ010038854.1, read as the reverse complement.
AGTATCATTTAAATTCAATTTTAAATATTAGCCCAACATTACTTGTATATATTATTATCATTATGACCAAAGTTTGTGTTAAGACAACATTTTTTCTTTTTTTTGTGTGTGTAATCAGAGCATGAAACATTTATTCAGCTTATACACACAAAGACAAAACAATCCTAAAAGTCACTTAGTCTGTCACTGACTGCTGCTAGTGTTTATGTCATATTTGCACTTCTCACCTGGAAAATTCTGAGGTAAATCAGCTATTTTCTTTGTCTCCAATGGCTCTTAATTAATAAGACTCTGTCACCGACCCAATTCCCTCATAATAGTCTTTTCAGCTGTCTCCATGACCAAACAACCTGGGATGAAAGAGAGAGAGAAAAAAGAGCATGAGCGGTGGGTCATTCAAACAGGTGTCTCCTCTTTCCCTAATACCACCTCTCTTTCATTCCCCCTGTCTCTGCTCACCTCTGTGAATGGCTTGGCTGAGCAGTGATTTGTTTTCTGTCGCCTTGAGGCTGGAACTTTAGTGGTCCACGTATAGACTTCAAGGCACCATCCCACTGCCTGGTGGATCTGCAAATAGACCTCAGGTTGCTTTTCAGTTTCTTTTCTCTATTTCATAATGACAAGAACATAGATGCAGCTACAGCTCTTTTTCACTCTGTGTTTAAATTGGGTAGGAAGAAAGACACACACGTAAACACATACAGATGGTCTAATGACTCTCAGAAAAGGCCACAAATGCTTATCTGGAATCATCAGACCTATTGTATTCTTATCTGAGTCTCTCTGCCCTGTCCCGAGGGCTATTGTCATGCCCTACGGAGAAGGGAGGAAACCCAGTGTACTTACTAGCAACATGTCTGTCTGTATGAGTGACTTTTTATGTGAAATGGCACATTTCACGAAACTCTGTTCACTTCTATGCACACTGAGGCAACATTCAATACAAATGCAACTGAAAATGCTTCTTTTTCTCAATATTTTTGCTTTCCATCAACATTGAGACTGCATGAATGATTCCCCAATGTTACTTTTGAAATGATTTTACAATCTAGTGTAGACTGTGAACGTATATAGATTGATATCTTTGTTTTTTCCTGTACAGTATGTGCCTGCTGTGTGCTAATCACTTTTAGAGTAATGCTAAAAATAACTGTCACTTGGTGCAATCTTCAGATTACATTCCTGTGAAAATTACTCGCAATGGCTGTCCGTGTTGAATTTTATTTGGGTTTTGACCTAGAATATCGACTGACTGCAACCAGGACGCTATGATGAGTGGTGGGATATGTTGCTAATAAAATTATGTTGAAAGTATAGAACAAGAACTTTGTTATTAAAGGTGCTGTATTTAAGTTTTTGACTCGTCTGAAGTATAAAAATACCATATTACGTTTGCAAAGGATTAAGAAACATGTTAAGTGAACACTCGTTTATATGAAAAACAATGCTGAAATCATGTTTCCCAGAGATGGGTTGTGGCTGGAAGGGCATCCGCTGCATAAAACAAATGCTGGATAAGTTGGCGGTTCATTCCGCTGTGGCGACCCCGGATTAATAAAGGGACTGAGCCGAAAAGAAAATGAATGAATGAATGACAATGCTGAAATCAGTTATTCTGCTTCGAAAATGTGAATCACGTAAATGTATGTTCAGAGTTCCACATGAGGTTATTATTTAGCAAATAATATAAATATTACTAACATGAATATTAGGTGAGCAGGTTACATTGTACCCCGTGTCCTAGTGACAATCCCGTGTCCCGTGACAAGATTTGCAGTGATAAGCTATTTGGCTGTTGGCACCAGATGAAACACGACAGAAATTTAAATACAGCCATTCAGAAGCATAGTGCACTCACTGCACTCATTCACGCAATGGTAAGGTTTACAGGTATAACCTACTTAATACATATCAAATTAAGTTGTTTTTCTTTAACATTATTAAATGTACATGCTAAATCACTAAGTGTTTGTGTTATTTCACGGTTCTAAAGTTCAATTTCAAATGGTTTATTTTACTTTCAAGATCTGAGGTGAACTATCTGCTGCTGCTTTCAGTAGTATGTCATGTCATGTTAAATTCAGTTCAGCTGCATGAAATAGGAGACGTTTCTAAAATATAAATTTCAGGTGTTGACTGAACTCCTTTTAGTATTGAAAATATTCCCTCTATTGCGTGCTGTTGCTTTTTTTAGAACATGACTTAAATCAGCCTTAAATCAGCATTTAGACTCAATAGTCAGGCTTGCTCCTGTTGATGTTGTCAATCTGGCAACCTGCGCTTGAGTTTGTTTTGATCCAGGAATGCAATACCTAGTAAAACCAGTTGGTGTCAAACTTAGATACTGCACCTTTAACTGTATAATACATTTTTATTGTGTTTTACTGCATGTCTTTGGACTGTGGGGGAAACCGGCGCACCTGGAGGAAACCCACGCAAACACACATGCAAACTCCACACAGAAATGCCAAATGACCCAGCCGGGGCTCAAACTAGCAATCGCCTTCTTGCTGTGAGGCGATTGTGCTACCCACTGCGTCACTGTGGCACCCGCTTAAAATTCTATCAATACAATTTGTTTGCTTACATAGATGCATTGTCACACACACACACACACACACACACACACACACACACACACACACAC
>CAIGQQ010038854.1:578716-597753 GCA_903798035.1 Danio albolineatus | reverse complement strand
AGGTGTAGATGTTAATAACTGTGATGGCTGGGTTTAGATTTGGGGGAGGTGTAGACGTTATGAACTGATGGTTGGGTTTAGGGTTAGGGTAGATGTAGACGTTAATAACTGTGATGGTTGGGTTAAGATTTGGTGAAGTTGTAGACGCTAATAACTGATGGTTGGATTTAGGGTTGGGGAAGGTGTACACGTTAATAACTGATGGTTGGGTTTAGATTTTGGGGAGGGTGTAGACGTTAATAAATGTGATGGTTGGGTTTAGGGTTGGGGAAGGTGTAGATGTTAATAACAGTGATGGTTGGGTTTAGATTTTGGGGAAGGTGTAGATGTTAATAACTGATAATTGGGTTTAGGGTTGGGGAAGGTGTAGACGTTAATAACTGATGGTTGGGTTTAGGGTTGGGGAAAATGTGAACATTAATAACTGTTGGTTGCGTTTAGGGTTGGGGAAGGTGTGAACATTAATAACTGATGGTTGAGTTTAGGGAAGGTGTAGTCGTTAATAACTTTGATGGTTGGGTTTAGGGTTGGGGAAGGTGTAGATGTTAATAACTGTGATGGTTAGGTTTAGATTTGGAAAGGTGTCCACGTTAATAACTGTAATGGTTTGGTTTAGGGTTGGGGAAGGTGTACACGTTAATAACTGTGATGGTTGGGTTTAGGGTTGGGGAAGGTGTACACGTTAATAACTGTAATGGTTTGGTTTAGGGTTGGGGAAGGTGTACACGTTAATAACTGTGAAGGTTGGGTTTAGGGTTGGGGAAGGTGTACACGTTAAAAACTGTGATGGTTGGGATAACATTTGGGGAACATGTAGACGTTAATAACTGTGATGGTTGGTTAGATTTGCGGAAGGTGTAGACGTTAATAACTGTGATGGTTGGGTTTAGGGTTGGGGATAGTGTAGATGTAATAACTGATGGTTGGGTTTAGATTTGGGGAAGGTGTAGACGTTAATAACTGATGGTTGGGTTTAGGTTTGTGGTATAGACGTTAATAAATATGATGGTTGGGTTTAGGTGTGGAGGTGTAGACGTTAAAATGGGTACAGCTGATGGGTACAGCGTTATCTTTCCAACAACATAATTTCTACTTCAAGTTGTCCTTGATGTTACGCCCCTGCCTTGCAGTCCGCAGACAGACCCTACTCAGTTATAATGAGTTTACTTACTATTTAAAATAAAGTTTAAACTTTTAAGGCAACGGGTTTTACTCACTTTTTAAGTAAAGTATAAACTTTTATACTGTTTTTGTATGAGCACACTCAAAAAATTATTTTGCTACTTGTTCAAACTACTTATTTAAAATTAGCTGAAGCCACACAATTCTTGAGTTTTTTTCCACTTAAATGTGCTAAAAGTTTTTATTGATGTGTGTTGGGTCAACATTTGTGAATTGTGCGAATCTGCATTTTTTTACAGTGAAGGTAAAAAAGTAGTGCTAGAAAAGTAGTATTAGAAAGTAGTGCACACTCAAAATGTAACAGCATTACCACTTCAGATGTGCACTATTTCTTGACAATTTAACAGCCTGTCATAATTTATTCCTTAAATTAAATCACTATACTCTAATATGATAAGGCAAGATGATACAAGACCACTATAAAATTCTCTGGAATGGAGTTTACGCATGTAGCCAGCATTTATTACTCATGATCCAAGACAGTTTCATTCAGTTCAAATGGGCTGAGAAAGAACCACAATAAAACCATGGGAGGTCTTTACAGAGGGAGAAAGTATTACAGCAATGCTCAGCAGTGTTGTGCTATAGGAAACAACAGGCTGTGACCCCGCATCGCAAAAGCCGCTAACCGGGCCACCATGCTAAGAGGTGGAAATGCGTGAGAGTCGACCCATTGAGGAGGCCAAATCCATGCGTAAGGACAATACAAACTAACAGCGGCAAGCGGACGGCCCGTTGAGTCCCAGTAATGGCCTCTAATGTAGAGTGTGAGAGATTTGCATGTCTGAGAGTGTTAAGTGCCCCATCAAGCCTCTGTTCCCCCTGGGGGCCGCAAGAAAGGAGAGCGGCCAGAGAAACATTCCTTAAGAGCTGGTCATTTATTTTGCTGTTAACCCTCCTTGTTCACCTTGTCAATTTAAATGTATGTCACTCGGTGTAGAAAGATATAGGATAAAAGAGCATTTCTGCACATTTATCCAATAGCCTGTCAATGTAATAGCGTATCAATCTTCAGTTTTAAAACAGAACGCTTTACTGACAAATGGAAATTCTGTCGTTATTTACTGCGCATTATGACCCACTTCAAACCAGCTTGACTTGAATTTTCTTGAGTCATAAAAAGAGAGATCTTTTTGGAGCATGTGAGGAGATTTTAAGCGTTAAATGATACAAAACATAATAAAAATGTCAAGAGTAGTCCATGTGAGCCATGTCCTGCACTCTAAGTCTATTTAAAATACATACACTGTACAAATATCTGTTAATGAACAGTTTCCATATTTTAAATGAAGTGTTTTCTGCTTATTTGTGGTTGTGAATAGCATTACGGGATGCTGATCTCTGCTCTGTAGACTTTTGATATTGAAAATCAAATTCTGCAGTTTAACAAAGTGACTTTTATTGACATTTTAGTAGTTTGAAATTATATATGTATATGAAATAATATATAGAGAGAAAAAAGTTTGTATAATAGCAGAAAAATGTACTGGGAGTTTATTATAAGATTTTTAAACCGTAATATACAACACCAACCCAGACAATATATCAATTTACACTATTAAAAATGTCACTTTTGTTTGATTTTTCAAAGTTAAAAGTTGCTGGGAGAAAAAAACAAGGTCCCATATGCAATTCAAAAGCATAAATAAATCGGGGAAAATAAAAATAAATAAAACATGAATCACAGAATATGGAAAGCCGCCAATTTACTGATATTTTTTATAGTGTACTATTTAATTATGCTAAATTTGAATGATTATTTTTTTTTATTTAATATGTTTTTTATTAATATTTTTTATTAATTAATTAATTAATTAATTAAAAATAATAATTAATTAATATTTTTAAAAAATATTTGTTTTTATTTAATACTTTAAACATTTTCTCTGTATTTGTAATTAGGTGTTATCAGTTCAGAGAAAATACCTGTAAATAAATGGATGTCTGGCAGGAAATGACCAGTATCTTTTTTATTTTTCCGTGGAGTTGTGTTGTTGTATTGTTTCTATGGAGTGTGTATTCCAAATCTACTGCAAACCTTAGTTTTGGATGAATAAGGTGTTATTCCTTTTTTTTGGCAAGTGCATTAGGGTGTGTGTGTGTGTATATATATTTCATTTTAAAGTTAATTTAAAAAACAATTATTAAATTAAATTTAAGTTTATTTGTATAAAGCTTTTTACAATAATAATTGCTCCAAAGCAGCTTTACAAAAGGTGCATGTTATCACAGCAGTCAAAACTTAGAAAAGTTAAGGTGTTGTGGATAGTACTGTACATATAGTTAACATGCAGCTATACGTTATATGTCCTTTTCAAAAGATGTTATTTTGTTGTTTGTGTTTGATCTGATCGAGTGTAGCTGCATAATAGTGGCTTAGAAATGGAAAGCAAAAAAGAGAATTAGCGTAGCTGCTGTTTAAAATATATTAAACAAGAGATATTAATTTTACTGTGAAAGAATGCTTTTGAAGAGGTGCATTTATCTGGATCATACAATTATGTGATCCAGTGTATATCTGCTGTATTAAAAAGTTGTCTGGATCAGCAGAAATTAATAAAACCTACCAAAGTTACTGAACCCACACATAGAAGCATGTCAAAAATGCTCATTTTAGTAGATATTTCCGATGATACTTAGAGGATTTTTGCACATGAACTCTTTATATATAGTGTAAAGTGTAATCATTTAAAGGAAAGGGTTCACTAAGTAATAAAAAAATCCACTTCACAATTAACACTCAAGTGATTCTAAATGTTTATGACTTTCTTCTGTTTGTAACATCACAAAGCATAACCCTGTCTAGTCCTTCTGTGTTGGATTCTTGCCTTGTTTTCTCGTTATTGATTCTTTGCCACATGTACTGACCATTTGCCTGTTACATGACTTCGCCTTTTGGATTACCTGTACCTAACCGTTTGCTCCCGTTTGACCGTTGCCTGTCTGATGAATCTCATAATAAACTACATGTGGATCCTCACCTCTGTTGTCACCTATGATTCACAGTTACATTGTTATACAAAAACAGATAATCTGAAGAAAGCTGGGGGAAAAACAGCCATTGACTGCATTGTATTTTCTTGTTTCTACTATGTATGTCAATGGCTGTTTTTCCCCCAGCTTTCTTCAGTACATCTTTCTTTGTGTTCGACAGAAGAAGCTGAAACGGGCTAGGTGAAAGTGAAAGATGAGTAAATGATAACGGAATTTCCATTTTCATTAACTATGCCTTTAACAGCTCTTGACATGTTCATTAGTATAGTAGCATTAGCATAATATCTATTTCACATATAGTTTTTATTTGTTTTTGAACTGTGGATTGCTATGTTTGTGTCTGACATGGAACATAATTAAAATAAAATATAGATCATAAAAAAGTATAGAAGAAATAATGCAATATTTTTCTAAATCTGTTCAATTTGATACATTCAAGACAAAAAGCAGCTTGGACATTCTTCAAATTATCATCTTTGGCCTTGTACAAAAGATATAACATATGAGTGCGCAAATAATGACCGAATTTCCAATGTAACAGCAACTATTCCTTCAAGTCTAACTAAAAGCGTCCCCAACCCTCACAGTGAGGCTCGTTTCATAGCTCTGCATGTGTTTTTCCACTTATGCGCAGGGTGAGGGTTAGAGGGTAAAGCTATTGACATCCACAGTGCAGGAAGGAGATCATGTCTGGGATCATTAGTGGCCACTCACAGTTCCTGCTAGATTGACCCGAGTGGGGCGAAGAGACACTTTACGACCCCGGTGACCCCCAAAACCTCAGCCTGTTTACCCAAAAGGACTGGAGCCACAGAGGTCAGTGAAACCAAGATCATTTACAAATGAATCACAGTTCCAGGGGGTCTGAACAATGGCCAAACAAATGCTACTGTATCTGTAAGAACTTTAACACATGGGCGATTCTATAATTACAGGTTCGTTTGGTGTCCACGTTTCTCATTTCTTTCCCCGCTGAAAAGGTTATGTTTTTAGTTATTTTAATAATTTGTGGCTCATTGTCATGGACTACAAGATGAACCAGATCCGTTCATTTTCCTCCAGCTTAGTCTCTGATTTATCAGAGGTCGCCACAGCAGAGTGAACCGTCAACTATTCCAGCATAAGTTTTATGCAATGTATGCCCGTACAGCCGCAACCCTGTACTGGGAAACACCCATACTCACACATTCACACATACACATATACACTATGGCCAGTTTAGTTAACCCAATTCACCAGTAGCGTATGTCTTTGGTTTGTGGGGGAAACCAGAGCACCCGGAGGAAACCCACGCCAACACAGGGAGAACATGCCAACTCCACACAGAAATGCCAACCAGCCCAGCTGGGACTTGAATCACCGGCATTCTTGTTGTGAGGTGACAGTGCTAACCACTGAGCCACCATGCCTCCCCACATTCCTTCATTCATTCATTGTCTTTTAGGCTTAGACCCTTTATTAATCTGGGGTCGTCACAGCGGAATGAACCACCAACTTATCCAGCATATGTTTTACGAAGCAGGTGTCCTTCCAGCTGATACCAACTGATCCAGCCGGGACTCGAATCAGTGACCAACTTGCTGTGAGGTGACAGTGCTAACCACTGAGCCTCCGCGCCGTCCTATGTTCGTTCACGCTAAAAAATCAATAAATAACAGATTCTTTTTTAAAAGGTGCATCTTATTACTCATTACGTTTAATGATTTGGGTCACATGATTAATATTTTGTGCTTTCGAAAACTTTCATAGTGCATATCGATGCTCCCTGATTTTTTTAAACGTTGCATTGTGGGATTTTTGTGGGCACCAATGTTTCAGTGGTCTTGAAGAAATTTGCGATTGAGATAAACTGGCACCCAGATCAGTGCACTACTGAACAAGGGTGCTGATTGAGATGCACCCTTAATTCACAAGCGTTAGTATGTCCTATATAGTATGAATGAGAATAGTATGAATGACATTTGGACGAACTATAACCGCCATTTGTCATTATCACATGACCTACCCACGTCAGTTGTGACACTTCACTCTCATTCATAAATTCTCTCTTGTAGCCTCATGGGATAGTAATCCCAAGCATTTTTTGTTTTTGAAAAATGTAAAATAGATGTCTAATAGACATCCAAATATAGTCAGCTTGGCTAAACCAAGGCTAATTTTTATGCTGTCAGTGAAAATCTATTAGACACCTAAGAATAGGCCAAGACTAGTCAATACTATGAATTTAAACATACTACTCATCTACACATGCTGTTTTTTGCAATCCTTATAGTAGAGAAGTATGCCATTTCAGATGGACCGTTGGTGTTCCATTTGCACAACACTAAATTTATACATTATATGGTTGAAGTGCATAGTTTGTCATTTGGTATGCATGTTAACATTTAACGCCTTGTTATGCATTCTAAAGAAAACATGGTGTTTCTAATAAACACAACATAAAAAAATAAGCAAGGCTCGAGAAATAATACTTTTGTTTTGGACACACAACATTAAAAAGTGATTCGTTGACAAACAAACTGTGTATAATCAAACAAATTTAAGTTAAGTCAATGTTTTTAAAGTAAAATCAACTTGCTGCTTTTAGGGCAACTGCTTTACTCACTTTTTAAAAATGAAGAAACTAATTGCTTTTTACAGTGTATCAAACATCCATTCATTCATTCATTCATTCATTCATTCATTCATTCATTCATTCATTCATTCATTCATTCATTTTCTTTCTGCTTAGTCTCTTTATTACAGAAGTCCTAAAAGGCCATGCATTAAAATATTTTTTCTCTCTTGTTATGTCGTGATCACGACTTAATTATCTTGTGATCTCGACATAACAAAACGTTTTGCTTATTCTCAAACTTAACTGCACATCTCTGACCATTTCTCTGGTCAGCCACAAACCATTTAAACGGCACCATTCTCGCATCATTCTATAACTGTGCCGACGGTCCTTCAAGCTGACTGGCAATGAAACTGAAGATACTCTCAGGGTCGATTTATCTTCGACGATAAAGGCGAAATTGTCAATCACTGAAAGGCATATAACTATCTCAGTTTGACTCAGTCCCTGGTCAAAATAAAAGCGAATGCGTTTGTCCATGATGTTTCGTAGGCATTTGCTTACGGAAGTCAGAATAAGCAGAACTTTTTGTTATGTCGAGATCACGAGAAAACGAGTTGTTATGTCGAAATCACGAGATAATTAAGTCGTGATCACGACATAACAAGAGAGAAAAAATATTTTAATGCATGGCCTTAGGACTTCCGTACTTTATTCATCAGGGGTCGCCACAGCAGAATGACCCTCCAACTATTCCAGAATATGTTTTACACAGCGGATTCCCCTCTAGCCTCAACCCAGTACTGGGAAACACCCATACACTCTCACTTTTACACAAACTCATACACAATGGCCAATTTACATCATCCAATTGACTTATAGTGCATGTCTTTGGACTGAGGGGGAAACAGAAGCACCCGGAAGAAATCCATACAATAAACATAAACATAAAAAAACATAAAAACTCCACACAGAAACGCCAACTGGTCCAGTTGGGACTTGAACCAGCAAGTATATCAAACAATGTAGAGTAACAAAGCTAACCGAGTTTGCAACAGTAGCAACACTGACAAACAATACTATAAAGAAATCAAACTTCGTCCTTCTCTGTTTGAATTGTAGAATCACACATGTTGGACTACTATCACTAACAGGAGGTGTAAAATAGCTTATAAACACTGATTTACACCGACTGTCATTTACCTTTGATGTTGAACTCTTCTATTATACACACGATTCCCATCCTCATATCACAACACTATCTCAGCACTCAAGAGCCTGTTGTGCGATGAACGGATAAATGTGTGTTATTGTAACGGAAGTGGCTGTTTGGAAGGCAGTTTCCTGCTGAAAGCCCACAGGGACTCCAGATCCCGCTGTGAAAATACTTATGGGCTCCGACTACAAACCATTTCACATTTTTCACTCTGGAAAAACAATGGCACATTTCAGCAGGTTATACAGATAACAGCTGATATATGACAACAGGCAATAGAAATGCCTCTTTAACCTACACACAGCTTATTAAAATTATGTTGAAATTTTATGAACTGCTCATGAATATGAATTGTTTATATTTATAATTATATACAATTATATTTATTATGCATTTTACTATATTATAGTATATATATAACATATAACATTCTACTTAAAGATTTTCATTTTTATTTGATCACATTCATAGATTTCTTTTGTTGTTGTTTTTTTTTAAAATATTTTTGAGTTAAACAAAAAACTGGTCTGTTTTTATTTTAGTCTTAAATTTAAATTTTAATAATGTTTTGCCAAATCTGTTGTGTATTTTTTCGAGATTTTTTATGAGTTTGGATTTTGTAAAAACATGCACAAATGTTTTATTCATTTCTATCTCAGAGTTATTTTAAATAATTTATTTGTTCATTTTATTTATTTTACTTTATTTATTTATTTATTTATTTATTTATTTATTTATTTATTTATTTATTTATTTATTTATTTATTTATTTATTTATTTATTTATTTATTTATTATTCCTATGATGTTTTATTTTACTTTTTTATAAAGTAATAGTTAAACAAAAAAACAGGTCTGTTGTTATTTAGTTTAGATTTAAAAAAAAATAAATTTAGATAATATTTGATCAATTCTGTATATTTTATCATTTTTATGAGTTTGGATTTTGTAAAAACATGCACATATTTTTTATATTTCTATCTCAGGTTCAGATATTATAAATAATTTATTTGTTAGTTTTAGTTATTCATTTATCTATATTTATTAATTTATTTATTATGTCTATGAAGTTATTGTACCTGCATTTAGCTTTTTTATGAAATATTATTTAATTACATATTTATTTTTGCCCTGAAGAAAGTTCTTGATGACACAAGTTCATAAATAAAATGCTTTTCTTTTTTGTTTTTATTTTTCCATTTTATTATTTCTGAGTTAAACAAAAAAAGCAGTTTTTATCCAGTTTAGATTTTAATTTAGATAACATTTGATCTATTCTGTTATTTGTCTTATGTCAGATTGAGTTATTTTAAATAATTTCCCTTTTTTGTTATTTTACTATATTTATTTATTTGTATTAATTAATTAATATTATATTTATTAATATTTAATTATAATAGTATTTTTATATGAAAAATGTTCTTGATGGCACAAGTTTTTCTTTTTCTTTTTTTTGTTCATTTTAGTGTAGAATGCACGCTGCATAACCAATTTGATTTATATTAGCCTGTGGCAAATGTTCTCACTTGCCGGTTTTGACGCTAGTTGCTGTTGTAACATGTACATAGAGTTGCCAAGGAATACAATTGATGAATGATTATGCCATTTGCACTACAAGTGAGTCAGTCATAAAATAACACTAAAAAAAACATGAATAGCTGGCACAGAGTAATGAAAAAATCCAAATATTGACCATTTCAGCTACAAATAAAAGAGCAACGGCGTTATCTTCCAAAAAAACAGTCACACCCTCCTCATTTCTGCTGGCGTGAGATCAGATAGCAAATTTCCGTTTCTTTGCACTGGAATGCTGATTAGCTTTGATTAACCTGTGTTTTTTGGCTAAGATAAAGCCTGAACATTTGCTTTGTTCTTTGAAAACATCTTTAGCATTTGTGTCAGGAATGAAATCTATTTAGTCTTCATGGCCGGGACCCTTATTGGTCAGTGAACATGAGCCTCTGGACTCTTTGGAAATCTGATCTTGAGGGAAGAAGTGTGTGTTTGACGGAAAGCAGCTGCCCTTTTAAAGGCTGAAGACGAATGATGGGATTAGATCTGCTTGTGGACGGTCAAGTTTAAGACTTGTGATGTGTTTGATGTTACGTGAAAAGCTGAACGCATAATGATGACTTTCGCTTATACTGTTTATTTACAAAACTGCAGCAAGAATTATCTCATCGCATAAGATATATTTTACAATATGTTATGAAATACACAAAAAAAGATTGTCAAGGTATTTATTTGGTAAAACATATTTTTGTCTATTTATTGTATAATTTTGAAATATATATTTGCTAAGAAAATGCGTTAACAATTAAAAAATAAAAACTAAAACATAATAAATAAATAAATAACATCACTAAATAAATAATGTAAATAAATAAATATATAAATAACATAAATAACATCAGTAAATAAATAAATAACATCAATAAATATATAAATAAATGGTAACACTTTACAATAAGGTTCATTAATTAATCCGTTTAATAACATTTATTAATCATAATTAAACATTTACTAATGCATTATTAACATCCAATACATGCTTGTTAATATTAGTTAGTGCACCGTGAGTTAACATGAACTAACAATGAACAACTGTTTCATTAAAGTTAACTAACATGAACAAATACTGTAGTAAATTTATTGCTTATTGTTTGTTCATGCTAGTAAATGCATTAATTAACATTAACTAATGAACCGTACTGTAAAGTGTGACCAAATAAATAAATAAATAACATCAATAAATAAATCACATCAATAAATATATAAATAAATAAATGAAAAAAATTAATTAATTAATTAATATCATAAATAAATATCATCAATAAATAAATAAATAAAATAACATCAATCAATAAATGAAAAAGTCTTCCTGGCTTTCACTGAAATAGAGAAGAATCACATCAATATTTAAGCTATTAATTACAATTTTTACTGAAAAAACTATTTAAGAGTGCAATACTTACAATAACTAAATATTTTTTATTTCAAATAATGGCTTCTTAGATCTTGATATACAGTTGAAGTCAGAATTATTCGCCCCGCTTTGATTTAATTAAATTTTTTTTTAATATTTCCCAAATGATGTTTAACAGAGCAAGGAAATTTTCACAGTATGTCTGATAATATTTTTCCTTCTGGAGAAAGTCTTATTTGCTTTATTTCGGCTAGAATATAAGCAATTTTAAATATTTTAAAGACCATTTTAAGGTCAACATTATTAGCCCCTTTAAACTTTTGATATTCTACATCATTAAAAAACATCAAAAAAGCATCATTACATCATACAATAACTTGCTTAATTACCCTAACCTGCCTAGTTAACCCAATTAACCTAGTTAAGCCTTTAAATGTCACTTTAAGCTGCATAGAAGTGTCTTGAAAAATATGTAGTAAAATATTATTTACTGCCATCATAGCAAAGATAAAATAAATTAGTGATTAGAAATGAGTTATTAAAACTATCATGTTCAGAAATGTGTTGAAAAAAATATTCTCTCAGTTAAACAGAAATTAGGGAGAAAAATAAAACAGGGGGAGGCTAATATTTCTGGCTTCAACTGTATATTTTGGCATATAAAAAAATTAAACATATTCGCTGTTTCAAAAGTATCTTTTAATTAAAAAAAATGTATGCATATATTTAGAAAATACATTCAAAAAAGGACGTTTACTGTTCGTTCAAACTACCTTTTCTAATGAACTGAAGCAAATATTCTTCAGTTTTTTTTTATTCTTGGGTTGTTTTATGTTCAATCCACTTAAATTTGTAAAAACTCATACGATTAATTCCCTCATGTTTTTTCAACACAAATCGATTGTGTGGAGCAGCATTTTGTATTTAATATCTTCTATACATTTTTTTACTGCATATTTGAAGTGACTTTGTAATACCAAAGTCATTTACAATCTCAATCCTCACCCTTCATTCCTCTAAGAAATACGATAGGCTTCTAAAGAGGGTCTGTTGAGGATTTTGTCAAGTGATTAGCAGAAAGATGAGCTTGAATCAAAGCAAGCGCGTCGGTATTCACTTAACACACACGCGAGCACTCACACACACACTGTACTGACAGACGGGCAGGTGCTTGGGCACCTGTTGGCACAAAAGTGTCTCACTTACATTCATTCTCCACCTGCAGTGCTTCTAACACTGTAGTAACTCTCATGGGAATAACCACAATACACAAACACACACACTTCCTCATTTGAGCCTACACATGGCTAATCTTTTTGTGCCACAACATTAAAAATATGCTAACAGAAAGAAGGGAACTTGTTATAATAGATTGTTCATTTCAATTGGATTTGTAAAGTCAATTTGAGGATTGTTTATTATGAGGTATGCATGTAGGAGAGAAATAGCAATAAAACTATGACTCAACAGTATGAGTAAACGAGCAATAAAGCAGCGTATATGCTAACGTAATGCTCATCTACTTAATTTAGGACCAGGTGTTTCATGACGAGCATGAAATGACGAACCACGAAATCAGAAACACATTCAGAGGATTATCTGTCATATTTAACGTGGTTTCAGGGCAACTTTTGTCCTATAGACTTTTGAAAAGTCTTAAAATAAAACTTTCATCAACTCAGAAATTTCTTCTGGTCTATTAAGATTTTTTTTTATTCATGAAAATTGTATCGTTTATTCTGTGTAAGTATAGCGAAAATCCTAACAACAACACTGCTGGACCTTTATTGTATTTTTGCAGTAAATTACTGGCAGCAGTACTGCCGGCAATTTACCACAACTTCACCTCACTGCAATTTCTTTTTATGTTAAAATACCTTTGATAACATTTAAATTTTATAGTATGACAATTTTATTTCTGTGTGGAGTTTGCATGTTCTCCCCGTGGTTGCGTGGGTTTCCTCCGGGTGCTCCGGTTTCCCCCACAGTCCAAAGACATGTGGTACAGGTGAATTGGGTAAGCTAAATTGTCCGTAGTGTATGTGTGTGAATGAGAGTGTAGGGATGTGTTTCCCAGAGATGGGTTGTGGCTGGAAGGGCATCCGCTGCATAAAACAAATGCTGGATAAGTTGGCGGTTCATTCCGCTGTGGCGACCCCGGATTAATCAAGGGACTAAGCCGAAAAGAAAATGAATGAATGAGTATGACAATTTTTCCGTAATTTTACTGTAATTTATTTACATTTTACACCAGCGGTAGAAAACCTTTATTTTTAAAATATTTGCAACTGAATTTGTCTGTTTATCCCCAGATTAATAAAGGGACTAAGCCGAAAATAAAATAAATGAATGAATGAATGAATGAATGAAAGCGACGAGATCTATTATTTTAAAAATTAAATAGTATTTATTTTCAATCATCATTCATCGTCTATTTTAAACACATTTTGTGATACAAGATGCTAATTAATAATTTTTAGCATTTTATGTCTCATTTTTGTCTTCAACTAGCAGTACTTGATTACATTGATTACAGTAAAATACAGCAAATTCCTAATGTGCAGTATAGGTTACTGGAAAAGTTTTTAAATGGCCCACAATGCAGTGCGTTACACTTTTTTCATGTCATAATTCTCACTTTTTCATGTCATAATTTCACTTTTTCATGTCATAATTCTTACTCCCCATTCACACGAGGCTTCAGCGTCAACGCTTGACAGAGGGCGTGTCTGAAGTTGGGGCTGACGCGACCATCATAGGAGCCAATGCCAATGAAATAAGTGAGCAATCGGCTACTGTCTGAGCTGGTGTATTTGCATACAGCAATCTGATTGGCTGACGCTTCCGTCGGCCCTTGAAAAGTTGAGAAAGTCCTAACTCCTGCAGCAAGCAACGCCTCTGAAGCGGCGCCGAAGGATCCACAATGCAATTCGCCAACGTCTGACGTCACCCATTCTAAGTGAATGGGAAGAGTTGACATTTACTTTTTACATGGCGTATTTTACTTTTTTATGTCATAATTCTTACTTTTTTCATGTCATAATTTCACTCTTTCATGTCATAATTGTCAGTTTTTACGTCACAATTCTCACTTTTTTCATGTCATAATTCTCAGTTTTTACATCACAATTCTCACTTTTTTCATGTCATAATTCTCACTTTTTACATGTCATAATTGTCAGTTTAGACGTCATAATTCTCACTTTTTATGTCATAACTGTATCTGTACCTATATCTGTACCTATATCTGAAAGCACACTGTTCAAAATGCTGAGTTCCACAAAGTTCATTCAAGTGAACTTAACAAATGTAAGTGGATTGAACATAAAACAATTAAGTTGTCCCAAACAAATCTCGAGAATTGTTAATTAAGCTCATTTTACTTAAGTAGTTTCAACAAGCAGCAAAATCCTTTTTTTGTAGTGCACATGCTAAAGGTTTTCAAAAACCGTCTTCTCTAGAACCAATCTCTTTGATAACTCCCCCATCCCTAATAAAAAATGAAGTATACTTTGGATTTAGCATCCTTGATAGTGCACCTGCCATCCCAAACATGTCAGTTCAGAGGGTTTACAACAGCAAGGAAAATACCCCTAGGGGTGATGTTAAAAAATCCCCAAACAAAAGCTATACTTGTCTATTTCCATGTTTATAACGTGAACCAGACCATACAAACCATAACGTGCAATAAAACACATATTAGCTCATCACATGGTTCAAAGTTCTTGGAACCGCATCTAACCCTGTTAGAAAGATCTGACATCAAAGCACGCATAACACATATTAAACTCAAATAGCGAAAACGGACAAAGCAAACGCTTCTCTTGGTGAGCATTCACATGTAGGTCATTAACCTTGTGGCCTCGGCGCTCCCCATTGGAGCATTTATCCCAGACACTGTGTCTAATTGGCCTAATGTGAGAGAACCTTCAACTTGCGGCAAACCAATTGATGCTTATAATTTGACCTTCCCTTAGAGGCAAAGATTAAGACTAAGAGCGCCACGCATATCAGCAGAATGAAAGACAAACCCATGTGGTTATTTGGACTCATCGCACCCATTCTGCGAAAAGTAAATCCTCTCCGAAACAACCCAGTTTCAACAGAGAATCAAAAGCACAATCATGTTTGCATTGAGCAACCCTCTTTTCAGCAGTGTAAAACACAATGGTTTCACCCGGGCAAAGTTTCAGAGGAATCGAGGCATTGAGATGCTGAGTGAAGGTCTGGGAAGCTTTCCCCCCGCTGCTTCAGAAAAGACTTCCCATCAGGAAGAGGGAGAAATAGAACCTGGAAGTTTACTCAGAGGTTTTTTGCGCCTTGTTTTTCTGCGATTTCCTGTTTCGTTCCACCCTCAGCTGAGTAGGACGAGGAAGAGAGGGCTTAGGCAAAGAAAGAGAAGAAGGAAGGATAGTGGCATGGTAAACGGAGGAGAAGGTTGAAAGATGGAGGCTTCCCCCCCCTCCTCATCGGCCCCTCGAAACCCAGCTGTCTAAATGGAAAGGTGGCACGACAAGGAGGGAGGAGGAGGCTACAGTTGGAGGATGCTTATTGTTTTGTGATTCCTGTGTTTAGGGTTCGGTTTGTGTCCCGCGAACAAAGGCCCATTCTACTGGAAGGGATATCAGCAAGTCATTGTGTTTACAGGTTTACAAGCAAGCACGCAGGCTGACCGAAAACAAAAAGCGCAGAGTAGAGCACTTAGATCAAGAGGATCAAGAGCAATAAACACTGGATTATAAATTCTGAAGGTCAAGAAACTTAGCATGCATTCATTTATGAAATATAAAAAAAACGTTTGCAATGGATTCACTATTATTCTAGGATTTTTTTCTGGAAGCTCAAAGGGATTGTTTACCCTAAACTGAAAAGTCATCTTTTATTCACCCTTTGCTTGACACAAACCTAGTTAAGTTTCTGTTGCTTCTGTTGAACACAATGGAAGAGGACATCCGGTATATCTTTGACTTTAATGGTATTTGTTTTTCTTTATGGTAGTCGGTGGTTACTGGTTTACAGCTTTCTTCAAAATATCTTCTTTTAGGTTCAGCAGGAAAAAGAAACTAATAAATGTTTGGAATCACTTAAGTGTGAGTAAACAGTAAGAAGTTTTCGATTTTGGGTGAACTATCCCTTTAGCCCAGGCATGTCCACACTCGGTCCTTGAGGGCCGGTGTCCTGCAGATTTTAGCTCCAACTTGCGCAATACACCTGCAAGGATGTTTCTAGAAAGCCTAGTAAGAGCTTGATTAGCTAGCCCAGGTGTGTCTGATTGGGGTTGGAACTAAACTTTGCAGGACACCGGCTCTCCAGGATCAAGTTTGGACACCCCTGCTTTAGCCCTTCAACTGAATGACTTTTGTTTTGGCTTATGTGCAGTGTTCTGACTATTGAAATTTAAATTTAATAAACAATATACTGAATAATCTCCTGAAGGCCAGAAATCTGATCTGTGTTATTTTAATTTAATTACAATATTTTATAGTTTTATTAGTATTTTGAATTGGGTCTTATTTTTGTGTTTTTGTAAATGATTTATGCAAATTTCAGCACAGAAATGAAGGCTTTAATTAATGAATATTCATAACACTCAAGGCGTGGTGATGATTCTGTTAGATTCAATGTAATTTATGAGCTGTTTTCCTCATGGAAACTAAAAAGTTTCTCCACAATGTCAAAAATGATTAGTATTACTATACTTGAAGGTAGAATTCCCTATAACTTGGGGAATAGCAGGACCACACATATGTTCGTATTGGTGGCTTTTAAGGACTCTTCATAGGCATAATATGTTTTATACAATACAAAATGCTTATTATTTGGCCCTAACCCTATCTCTAAACCCAACCCTCACAGGACACTTGTGGCAAATTTTGAAGGTATGAAAAAGTATGATTATTAAGTTTTGAAATATGAGGACACAAGGCATGTCCTCATAAACAGATTATATATGTCATACATGTCATTATACAAATTTCTGTCCTTGTAAACCACCAACACCAGTATACACACACACACACACACACAAACATAATCATCATTTACTAAACCCTCATGTACATTCAAACCTGTGTGTTTCTTTTCAGAATACTAAATAATAAAAATTAATAGTAAATAAAACAACATAAGGGTGAGTAAGAGATAACATATTTTTTATCTTGGAGTGAACTTTGATTTTTTATTTTTTATCTTGTGCTTCCTCAGTTTGTTGTACTCAATAAATAAATGTAAAACGACAATGTGTTTAACACAGATCTCATTCAGCTTGCCACCACAATGTATACAAAGAAAGTGTTAGGGATAAAATCCAGATATTTAACTATTTTCTGTTATTGTGTGTCTGAATGTCACACTAAAAGTTCTCTCTAAATGTTGCTTAGTTGAATCAAAGTAACTTTTATAGTCATCTCAACTTTCATCAGCCAAACTGATTAACATTATAATGTAAAACTTTGTGTAACTAACTAACTAAATAATCAACTGGTTATTATTAGTTAAAGTAACATAAAAAACAAATTTTCATGACACAGTGGCGTAGTAGGAAGGGCATCCGCTGTGTAAAACATATGCTGGATAAGTTGGCGGATCATTCCGCTGTGGCGACCCCTGATTAATGAAGAGACTAAGCCAAAAAGAAAATGAATGAATGACTTTTTGTCATGGGGGACACAGTGGCGCAGTGGGTAGCGCTGTCGCCTCACAGCAAGAAGGTCGCTGGTTCAAGCCCTGGATTGGTTAGTTGGCATTTCTGTGTGGAGTTTGGATTTCTCCCTGAGTTCACGTGGATTTCCTCCAGGTGCTCTGGTTTCCCCCACAGTCTAAAGACATGCGCTAGAGGTGAATTGAATAAGCTAAATTAGCCGTGGTGTACGTGTGTGAATGCAAAGGTGTGTGGGTGTTTCCCATTGATGGGTTGCGGCTGGAAGGGCATTCGCTGTGTGATAACATGTTCTGGATAAGTTGGCAGATCATTCCGCTGTGGCGACCCCAGATTAATAAAGGGACTAAGCCGAAAAGAACATGAATGAATGAATGAATGAATGAATGAATGACTTTTTGTCATATAATTTTTACAGTGCAGTTACTCAGTCGTAGAAAACACAGAGAACACATCATTTTATAAATTTCCAAGGAACAAAGAATTGACTAATTGCTAATTAACCTTCAAATCACTAATATATAACACTCAAAATATATATACAAATCACTATATATTAACACTTCAAATCACTAACATATAATATTTAGCAAAAACAGCAACAACTAAGTATAAATATCTCCAATTCGTATTTAATCAACATTTGAAGTGGATGAAAACCTTTCATCAAAGTAGAAACTGTCATAAAACCCATTCTTGTCTTAGGACAATTTTGAAAATCTTATTATATATATATAACATTCATTCATTCATTTTCTTTTCGGCTTAGTCCCTTTATTAATCCGGGGTCGCCACAGCGGAAGGAACCGCCAACTTATCCGGCATTTGTTTTACGCAGCGGATGCCCTTCCAGCCCTTCCAGCCACAACCCATCTCTGGGAAACACATTCATACATTCTCATTCACACACATACACTATGGACAATTTAGCTTACCCAATTCACCTGTACCGCATGTCTTTGGACTGTGGGGGAAACCGGAGCACCCGGAGGAAACCCACGCAACCACGGGTAGAACATGCAAACTCCACACAGAAATGCCAACTGGCCCAACCGGGACCTGCCCCAACCGGGGATCGAACCAGCGACCTTCTTGCTGTGAGGCGAACGTGCTACTCACGCACCACCGTGGCGCCCACTTTTATATATATATAAATATTTTATATATATATAAGTGGCGCGTGAGTAGCACATATATATATACAATTTTCGAAAATCTACAATAGATTACAAAAAAAAACCCCACAGATTGTATTTTCCTCATCCCCAAAGAGGGGTAGAGTTAGGAGTGGGGTTTGGGGGCATGCCTCCTTTTTAAAATCTTATGTTTAAAATGAATAAAAATCATTTTCAATTGCGCACCCAGCACACTTCCTGTTTGAACTGTTACCGTCTAGTCTGCGCTACAGAGCACCGAGCACAAAAACAGCCAGACACTGGAAAAGTTTCTTTCCTCAGGCTGTTACGGATTGGTCAGGCTCTCACGTCCCGCAATCACGAAGATCA
>CAIGQQ010038854.1:531717-555912 GCA_903798035.1 Danio albolineatus | reverse complement strand
TATATATATATCACGTCTATCACGTTAAAAAGCAACAGACAGGAGAAATGTTTTGTTGACTGAACTGAGGGCGACTGACCTGAGCGAGTGGTTTCAACTGCTTCAGCACACTTCGACTAAACTATGAACATGATGCGAATTAAATACGTCTGAATGATACAGACACAGTGCATACAAACTCCAACCTAACAATTTTTTTAATAAAAGGTTAGGTTACAACTCTGTCCTAACCTATAATCATTAACGACTGTGATTGGTTCAAACTCAACAGCACAAAGAGTAACATATGTCACGTGACCAAGTATTACGCAGTATGAAAATTACCTTTTCACAAAATTAAGATTTTTTAATTTAGCTCCTTAATTAAAATACACAATGAAGTTTTAAAATAACATGAATATATATAAATATATATTTAATACTAATGATAATAATGTAAATATTTTATTTTCTGTGTTTTATATGTAAAATACGATACCTGAACAGTCAAAAAACGATAAGCTCCATCTGTTTTGAGCAATCAACTTTCACCTTGTAATATTCACAGATACTTTTCTTAATTTATTAACACTTTTCCTTTGTTTAAAACTAAAATTACGGAAACCCTGTAACCTCAACATGATGCCACGCCCTAAAACAGAATGCTTGAAAACGATTGGTCATTACTGTCCAATTGTTGTCGCAGCGGCGAAAAGCAACAATCTAATTGGTTCACGGTGGCGCGAAAATAATCACATGGTACACCATTTCGCGCGAAAACTCCTGAAGAAGCTCGTGTGCTTCATGTGCAAGACGGGAAGGAGAGTGCATCGTTGTAATAACCCTGTAATAGCAATTGATTAAAAAATGGATCTTACGGAGTCTGGAGTGAATCAGAACGCTGGTCAGGTTATCAAGGACGAACTAGCAGAAAAATGTCAGAAGTTATTCCAGGCCTTTTTGGAAGAGTGAGTAAACGCCGTTTATCTTATTGTTCTTCGTGATGAAAGTTACTCGGTTGCCATTTTACTTACATTTTATGAGCAATTATACGCTTTTACAGTCGCAATCTTTGTATGTTTTCATCTTAAAGCACATATTATACATTTAATGTATTTATAAAGTGAATTTACTAGCTTGAACATATTTAACTATAGGCTTGTAATGTTACACGTGAGCGCATCTGGGGCCATCTGCGTTACAATGTTTTTTTTTGGTATAATGTTAAGTCGTTTTATTTTGCGTGTGAAATGACTTTATTTGTAGTCATTATTCAAATGAAGGTCAAATCTTCTGTGTGAAGGTTTCAGAATAGCGATGGTGAGGTGAAGTACCTGCGGGACGCGGAGGAGCTGATCCGGCCTGAGAGAAACACACTCGCGGTCAGTTTTACCGACCTTGAGGGATTTAACCAAGAACTGGCAACCGCCATCCAGGAGGAATTCTACAGGTGTGAAAGCAAGAGAGAAAAAATCTGAAAAAAACTTGAATTCTAATCAATTTGCTGTTAATTGTACTGTTCAAGTACTATGGAATTATATGTGGTAGTTAGCACTTTATTTTAGCACTTTTATTACTCATTGACCTAATATATTAACAACAGTAAAGTGTGTGCATTTATATGCAATAACACTAATACTAATTCAGACAGACTAATCTTACAGTAGGTAAAATTTAGCAATTACTAAGCAGTTACTATGGTAATAACCAACAACAGAATGTAATTTTACACATTATTTTAGTTTCCATGTTGCATTAAAAGGCATACTTCACCCTAAAATAGAAATCTGTTGTTATTTACACCCCCCTTGGCTTGTTCAAAATCAGTTTGAGTTTAATTTGTTCATTAATTTTTGTTCGGTTGAACAGAAAAGAAGATATTTTGAAGAATGTTGGCAACCGGTAACCATTGGCTTCCATTGAAGGACCAATAAATACTATAAATGTCAATGGTTACTGGATTCTAACATTCTTTAAAATATCTTCTTTTCTGTTCAACCGAACAAAAAACTCAAACTGGTCTGAATCAAGTCAAGGATGAGTAAATAATGACAGAATTTCCTTTTTGGTTGAACTATCCCTTCAAGTGCAACATGGACACTGTAAAATAAAGTGTAATTCAATCGCTGTTGTAGGTTGTTATTATTACAGTAATATGTAGCTCAATCAATATAAAATGAACATTGTTTTTGCATTCGCTATGTTTTGAAACTTAAGTGTCATGTGGAAAGGTTAATCAATCTGGAAGAACATAAAGCATAGTTTTTGTGTGTTAATACTAGGAAGTTTTGTTTTGAATTAAATTGATGCAATCACTATTTTAGTTAAATTTATAATTTTATCGTTCTAACCAATCAAGAGTTGCAATACAGTGTTTGTACCTGCATTAACAAAGTATTGTCTTTGTTTTAGGCTGTACCCCTACTTGTGCCGTGCTGTTCGTAATTTTGCTCGGGATCACGGAGAAGTTCCCACCTCCAAGGAATTCTATGTGGCCTTCCAGGATTTGCCAACCAGACACAAGTAAACAGATACATAACACGATGACTTATTAATCATTTCAAACTAAATAAAAACAATAATGTTGGTATATAATGGTATATAAAGTATATAATATATGGAACATAGTAGATTTAGGGTTTTTCAGTCATTATTGAATCATCAAATAAATTATTGAATGTTTTAATTAAAGATTAAGGTTTTTTAAATAATTCATATTTGACAAACATAATCATTTTTAACTAATGCTGTGTTGTATTTTTTCTGCAGGATCCGTGAGTTGACCACAGTGAAGGTCGGTTCACTGGTCCGCATCAGCGGTCAGGTGGTCCGTACTCACCCGGTTCACCCCGAGCTGGTGAGCGGGACCTTTCTGTGTTTGGACTGTCAGGGAGTGATAAAAGATGTTGAGCAGCAGTTTAAATACACTCAGCCCAGCATTTGCCGCAATCCTGTGTGCAACAACCGAAGACGCTTTCTTCTGGATACCAACAAGTCCAAATTCATTGACTTCCAGAAGGTATGACAGGTGCTTTTTAAACTGTCTGTCAATCTATTTTACGCATCACGTTATCCTCTTCATCATGAGGTTCATACTTATGTACTATAATTAGAAACATAAATGTTTTGTTCTGTGGCAAATCCATATTCTGTAAATTAGTTTTGAAATTATGAAGACATTAAAATACTAAACATTCACAGTTAATAGTTTGTAAAGGTTTCTTTGAAGGTGTTACAAAACTCATCAGTAGGATTTTTGTTTTCCTGATGGCTCAGGCTTGAAGCAAAAACTGACATTTTTTGGTTGCATGTTCTTTAAGAGAAATGTCAGGAAAAATATTTCCATAGTAATTTTCAATAACTATTTTTCAATCTAAGCTTGAAAAAGCTTTAAATAAAAAAAAATAAACTTTTATATATTGACAAAAAATGTAATATACAAAATGTGTAGTGTAGTTTGCTTTGTTTGTTTTTATGCCTGAACAATTTGACCGAAGATTTTGTGCACTTTTCTGAAAAATGCTGTAAGCTACTTATTGTTATCAGACCTACTGTTTTAAATATTTTAAATGTGTAGTATTTAAAAAAAAATGCTTTTGACCCCAGTGTGGGAACGAGTCCCAAAACAGACTTACAGCCAACCAGCAGAAAGGGGTGTGTATTTATAATGCTAGCAGCTAAATCTAAAAGAGGCCAAGTCTTGTTGTGTTATGGAAGTGTATGTTTGTGCACCTTAAAGGGTTGTCACTAAATTTTAATGTTTCACCTGCTCTGAATCCAGGTACGCATCCAGGAGACGCAGGCTGAGCTGCCCCGGGGATCCATTCCTCGCAGCATGGAAGTGATCCTGCGGGCCGAGGCTGTGGAGTCGGCACAGGCCGGTGATAAATGTGACTTCATTGGCTCCCTCATCGTTGTGCCTGATATATCCCAGCTGGCTACTCCAGGTACGCACCTGGACCTGTACGCATCACTAGCCAGTTTTCCATCCTAACATGAAACAAAATCCTTTCAAAATTTGCACACAAAAAAAAGAAAAAACCCAAATGTAAATTAGGTGCATTTCCAGTTCTTAAGGGCTGTTCACATAGAATGCATTTTTCCTCTGCAACGTGCTGGTTTCTATTGTTTTTCAATGTAAACACGTACATGACGGACATGTTTGACCATTACGCTTGCATCTTTTGAACTGCTGCACATGTGAGCGCCGCAATTTTAGACGCCATGTCAAGTTGAAAGCTCTTCACAAGCAGCTCAGCTCATTACTGTCAGCTCTAAAGGCAGTGAACCAATGAGAAGAGCTCGGAGGCAGGGGAACCATTGCAAGCTTCTGTCTTATTTGTCGTTATATCATGGCAGAGGAGGCACTCATTGTGGCTTTGTCAGATATCCTGAGTTATGTGATGTTCTTCAAGTGGTAATCGTTTTCTTATTTGTAATGGGTCTGTTATTGTCGTCTTTATATTACATATATTATTGTATCATGTGGACCTTACAGTACTTTTTTTTGAAAGTCATTCCTGAGCGCCGCGTCAAGCGTTTTTAGAAGCAAAGACACATTGGGTATGATTGAGCCCTTAGAGTAGCTGAATATAGTATTGGTAACCTAGTAACCAACAGTAAACAAGACATGGATAATAGAGGCAGCTGAATAATTATGTGGCTGGAATGTTCCTATGTCCGAGATTATTTGGCAAATGCATTTCCATTTATTTACCTCAACCCTTTATCGAACAAGTACAAAACTGTAACAAATAAACAAGGAGACCCAATTGCGAGAGAAAAATACAAGATTATTTCATGTAAGGATGGAATCAAACAAGGCTCAGATAACAACAGTTCGTGAAGCGTGGTGGTAGAGAAGTTCAGGGATGATCCTCACACTGGAAACAACGCAGCTCAACAGCTGATGAATAGAAAGCACGCAGTAGATCGAGGAGTGTAATCCACTGATGAGAGACTCACAGCCTCTCAAATAAGACAAAGTTCATGAAGCAGGTAATAGTCAGTGAAGACACAGTCCATAGCTGAAAAACACTCACGGCGACTCACCACCAGCATAACCACGTCAGGAGCCTCACAGGACACAAACACAGGGTGAACAACAACGAACTGACAACGAGGGACTAGGGCGCTGGGTATAAATAGCCATGGTAACACTTCACAGCTGCTGCGTGCTGATTAGTCAGCTGAGCGGTGCCCTCCACGTGACGAAGTAAACACAACAGATAGCCACGCTATTCATACCCAAACAAACACACCCGCACACACACAGACACAGAAAGGAACACACAGATCCATGAACCGTGACCCAAAACCACCTCAAGCAAACATAAAACATTTGTTTGCAAATTAAGGGATTTTTTTATTTGAAATTGAATGTTTCTCTCACTTATTTCTTACACAGTACTTTAAATTGTGCATTAACATATGCTGATGGAAACTAGATACTTGATTGTACTGTATTTGTTAATCTGAGTGACATCTGATGTGTTTGTTCCAGGTGTGCGCGCTGAGACCAGCTCTCGTACAGCAGGAGTCCAGGGCTATGAGAATGAAGGTTTGCGCGGGCTTAAAGCGCTGGGCGTCAGAGAACTGTCCTACAAACTGGCCTTCCTGGCGTGCCACGTCGCCCCCACCAATCCCAGAGTAAGAGTCAAGCTCAATGTTTCGATCCGGAGGTCTCGATTTTTATTATTTTCAGTTAATTGGATATGTGCATTTGTAGTTTGGTGGTAAGGAGATTCGAGATGAGGAGCAGACGGCAGAGAGTATCAAGAAACAGATGTCGGTGCAGGAGTGGGAGAAGGTGTTCGAGATGAGTCAAGATAAAAACCTCTACCATAACCTCTGCACCAGCCTGTTCCCTACTATCCACGGTCAGTTGGTATTGGCATGAAATGTCGTAAAGATATAGTTCACCCAAAAATGAAAATTCTGTCATTATTTACATACCTTCGACTTACTCCAAACCATTTTTTGGTTGTTTTGTTGTATATTGAAGAACATTGTAAACCGGTAACCATTAACATCCATAGTAGGATAAACAAATACTATGAACGGCAACAGTTATTGTTTTTTTTTAAACATTATTCAAATATCTTCTTTTGTGTTCAACCGAACAAAAAGACTCAAACTGGTTTGGAAAATAATGACAAAATATAAATTCATAATCTATGACTAAAATACTGTAACATACAATATTAGTGCTTAAAATACTGTAACATACAATATTAGTGCTTTATTTCGGTGGATATTACAACAGTTACTTAATGAAACTCAAGAGTGTTTCATTAGCTGTCTAATTATAAGTTGATTTTATAGTTTTGTCATATGCTGCTTTATGCTTAAAAATGTTTGCAACTTTTATGGTAATTTGAAATTGTTGGAATTTGGAATCAGTTGGTGTTTATTCTGATACAAATGGCATTAAAATGTGATGCTCTATATATATCCATTTTTAACCAATAGGGATTAGAAACAGCTGTTAGTTAACACAGTAACCACTGTTGGAAGTGCAGTTCTTGTTCATTTCAAAAATGTGGTATTTCTTTTCTCACCCTAATGTATTTACAAATACATAATTTAAAAGGCCATTCCACCAAAAATTAAACATATTTACAAGTCTTGTCTTATTTAAAATTTTTATTTGTCTTTCAAAGATGAATGAAAATTGTATAGTTTTGAAATGTTGTGAGTAAATAGATTATAGATGGAATTTTTAGTTAATTAAAAATTACCTTTTAAATCTACTTTAAGTGTTTAACCATATGCAGTCATGTTGCATCATGTCTTGCTCAGTTTGAGTCTACAATGAAATGTTTTGCTCTCAGGTAACGATGAGGTAAAGCGAGGAATTCTGCTGATGCTGTTCGGAGGTGTTCCTAAAACCACCATGGAGGGAACGTCTTTGAGAGGAGACATCAACGTTTGTGTTGTAGGAGATCCAAGCACAGCCAAGAGCCAGTTCCTCAAGTGAGTTCAGTTTTCTCAACTACATCAGCACTTAAAATCACGCAATTACTAATATTTACATGAATTGTTTCCCTTTAGCACTTCTCCGTCCATTAAGCTTGTCTTGTTTACAGTGGGTTACTAGGTTACCAATACTGCAGTCAGCCACTATAATAACTTGAGGGAAATGCACTTAACTCACATTTTGGAATTTTTTTTTTTTTGCAGATTTTTAAAAGATTTGCTTCCAGTTAGGAGTGAAAATCAATGTTTTTAATTAGAAGGAGAATATAGGGTGTAACTAGGCAGTAGACTAACATTTGTTACACTTTCTTTCAACATGTTATCACAGAATAAAGCCCAACAGGATTGTCGGAAACTAGAAGCAAAGAGGAGGACTGTTGTATAAGACTGAAGGGCTTTATTCTACAAAAACAACCGACTAGATGTACTTTATTCTGCTTTTTTTGTGGTTGCTTGCCAAAAAAAAACTTATTTGACAGACAATTTGACAAACATTGATTCATACTAGTTCATTAATTCTTTAAATACGAAGCTGACAGAAAGAGAATGAATGAATGGAGCATACACTAACCTTAGTATTACTCTGTCACAAGATGGTGCCAAACAGTCAAAAACGTTGTGACAGTCAAGCATATAAATGTGAGCATAATTCACTGACGCTCAAGATGACTCGAAGTACCTGGACGAGCCTGTTTTATTAGTTTCAGAGGTTGTTGTCTGGGAATAACATGCCTTGGATTGTAGCGACTGATCAATCAGAATCAAGTATTTCAGTCAGCTGCGTCATTCATTCATTTTCTTGTTGGCTTAGTCCCTTTATTAATCTGGGGTCGGATTAACCGCCAACTTTTCCAGCATTTGTTTTACACAGCGGACGCCCTTCCAGCCACAACCCATCTCTGGGAAACATCCATACATTCTCATTCACACACATACACTACGGACAATTTAGCTTACCCAATTCACCTATACCACATGTCTTTGGACTGTGGGGGAAACCGGAGCACCCGGAGGAAACCCACGCAACCACGGGGAGAACATGCAAACTCCACACAGAAATGCCAATTGACCCAGCCGAGGCTCGAACCAGCGACCTTCTTGCTGTGAGGCGACAGCACTACCTACTGCGCCACCGTGTCGCCCAGTCAGCTGTGTAATAAACTGAAATATCTGTGAAATCTGACGGTTTGTTTGTTTTACAGGCATGTGGAGGAGTTCAGTCCGCGGGCCGTCTACACCAGTGGTAAAGCCTCCAGTGCTGCTGGTCTCACAGCTGCTGTGGTGAGAGACGAGGAGTCACATGAGTTCGTCATCGAAGCCGGAGCTCTCATGCTGGCTGACAATGTGAGTTTATGCTTTACAAATGATTTAAAAGCATAGTATAGCTTGGTCGCTGAAACCTGTATTGATTTGATTTTAACAAATGTTGTTTCTCACAGGGCGTTTGCTGCATCGACGAGTTTGATAAGATGGAAACGAGAGACCAGGTGGCCATCCATGAAGCCATGGAGCAGCAGACCATCTCCATCACCAAAGCAGGGGTCAAGGTAAGGGTCAAAGGATAATGAAAATATATAATGATAAATCTTAGAATAAAAATTACAGTTACAATAGGGAACATCATAGTTTTGGTTAGATGTTTGATTAACAATAAGGGTAAATTAGCAGCAGAAGGGTAAATTAGGCTGGTGTCAACTTAAGGGCATAGTTCCTCATCATTTACTCACATTAAAGTGGTTCTGATTTCTTTTCTGCTTAACACAGTGCAAGATATTCTGAAGAATTTTGGAAACCAGCAGCCGTTGACATCCATAGTAGGAACAAGATATACTATGGAAGTCAATGAATTCTGCTTTTCAACATTCTTCAGTACAAAGAAAATTAAACAGGTTTTAGAACCAGTGGACGAAGAGTAAATTATAAAATTACTTTGGATAAACTGTTTCTTTAAGACTTAATACACAGATCTAATACTGAATCACATCGAATTATTTTTCTCCGAATGGTAATGTTTAGTTTTTTAACTTTTACTTCAGTATGTTGATGCACTTCCTACTGAAACAGGAATATTGAGCGGGGTGGGGATGAAGATTAAATTATTCAGTATTTAAGCTATGCAACGAAGTAAAAATAATCACAAAGTTTAAACTGACAAGGCATAAAAAGCATCAACTATTGTGACAACACAAAACTACACAAGTCACGTGATCATAATCATTATAATCCAAAAGTATCAACTGGTTTATTGTGTCTACCAGTAAATTTTGCACATCCGATCATAGTAAATTATGATAATTTATACTCGTTTAATGAGAAAAACTTTAGTCAAATTTTAGGCCAAAAGTTCACATTAACTTTTACTTCAGTATGTGAATGCATTTCCTACTGAAACAGAACATTGGGGCTTTGTTTTTACATATCATTTACTCATAGCAAACTAACAGTAAGAGTGGCGTGGCTAAGAAAATCTAATTTATGCTTTTGTTATAACACAGATCTACACAAGTCACATGATCATTATAATCCAAAGGTTATATAGGTTGCCAGATATCAACCAGTTTATTTCACACTTCCATTCATTGTAAACTATGATATTTTGTACTTGTCTAATAAGAAAATCTTTATTGAAATTTTAGGCCACTCTGAATGCACGCACATCCATCTTGGCTGCAGCGAATCCAGTGAGCGGCCGTTACGACCGATCCAAATCTCTCAAACAGAACGTCAACCTTACGGCACCCATCATGTCTCGATTTGATCTCTTCTTCATCCTGGTGGACGACTGCAATGAGGTATGATGAGCACGTGTGTCCTGAACTGCTGCAGCAGCAGTCGCTGATGTTTATGAATACAGCAGAGTGTGTAAATAAATCCTTCTTTTTTCCTCCTCAGGTCACCGATTACGCCATAGCCAGACGTATAGTGGATCTCCACTCCAGGCTTGAGAATTCTGTCGACCGTGTCTACAGTCTCGATGAGATTCGCAGATACCTGCTGTTTGCTCGCCAGTTCAAACCAAAGGTGAGTGAGTGGAAGATTCAGCTTCGTTCTTCTTGATCCTACCTCTGCTGCTTCACAAAATAGGTCTTTAGAAAGATTTTTCAGACATTTTGACTAAAATTTTGACTTTAATTACTTGTTGTTGCAGTTGGTCTTATGCTGTTCACACCAGACGCAGCAAGCGCGGCAAAATCGAGCTATTCGCGCGTAAATAGACGCATGAACATTTCAGTTTACTCACTTTATTCGTGCTTACAAATCCGCTTCATTCGCGCGTCAAATTGACTTGAGAACAGATGCGGATTCACTACATGGGCAGGGCTTCTGTCTATGGCTTGGTGACTGTAGCTTTACTGCTAAATGGCTAACGGGTTTTATAGAGAGAATAATTGTGTTTATGTGCTTTATGAAAGCTGAAAATGTGCCATACGCGCCGCGCCTTTCACGCAATTTGCGTCATTCGCGCCACGCCAGTCACGCGTATCGCGCTGCAGGTAGCCTATTTGCTTCTTTGCATTGACTTAACATGTAAATCACTCGCTCTTGACACGTCTTCCGCGTCTGGTGTGAACGCAGCATCATGCTTCATCAAGTTTTATTTTAGTATGTTGATATATTTCCAACTGAAACTGAATATTGAGCAGACGAACAGCCTTTTTTATTGAGCATCATTTCATCATAGCAAACGGTAAGAGGGGCATGGTTAAGAATAATGTGGCAGAAGCCATCAAACTGACATCAACAGAGAAGGACCAACTGTCCAACTTTAAAACTTTTCTTCTTTCTCAGTGGATTAATTTGCACAGGTTAATTGTTCACCTAAAGAATAAGAACATGCCCTAGCACTTTACAGGTTTAGTTCACTTCCAGAATAAAACATTTCTGATAATTTACTAATAATTTAAGATGTTGAATTATTTCTGTTCTCAGTCGAAAGAAATTTGATGGAGAAAAACATGTAGGATTTTTCTACATGTTCAGTTCAGTGGTTTTAAATTCCACACTGCCGTTCCAGTGCATTTTGAAATGGGCTTTACACGATCCCAACTAAAGAATAAGTGTCTTCCCTAAAAAAAGATCTGCCTTTTTCTTTAAAAAAATTAATTAAAATGTATGTACATTTTATCCCAACCCAGGCTCATTCTGAGAACGTAGTCCCG
This sequence comes from Danio albolineatus, assembly GCA_903798035.1. NCBI lineage: Eukaryota > Metazoa > Chordata > Actinopteri > Cypriniformes > Danionidae > Danio > Danio albolineatus. The sequence goes on along the minus strand of CAIGQQ010038854.1, from coordinate 544,795 downwards.
AGTACGTTTCTGGAGGCCGCGGAATACGTGCCGCCGGGTACGTCTTTCTGCACTTTTTGGTTTGGCGAGTCCACGAGAGGCCGCTGCGGACGCTTTTTGAGATCTCAGGCGTCTCTCGCGAGCGCCGTTCGCGCCTGCCGTTCTCGCGTAAACCCGGCAGAGGCCGCTGTCGGCCGAGCGTTTTTGACCGACTGAACGACTGACTGAGCATCCGATCGGACTGACCCACCCTCCCCCTTCCCTGAACACAACCAAAATCTTATCGATCGACCCACCCGCTTCCCTAAACCCAACCAACGGCTTTCAAAAAAAAAAAAAGCAATCCAGAACAAAACGAAACAAAACCCCCTCGTCTCATTTTTACCACATTTTCAGACTTCACCGCGTTCTCACCCTGCTGTTTACTGGTTTACTTCGTTACGCGGATTCTGCATTTGTCTTACCTGCTTTCCGGAACCGCTCCTCGCCGGACTCGAACCCCGGCGTCGTCGTCGTGGTGGTCAGCTCCTCTCCGTGGCTCGAGTCCTCCGACGAACACGGCGAGCTAACGGGACAAACTGGTCGCAGCGGTAAAGTCGTCCACACGAGGCGGTCGGCCGGCGAGCGCAAGAAGAAAAGGCGTCACACCGCCCCGTAGCGTTCGTTTAAAAAAAACGAAACGCAGCCGTACGTACCCCTGACCACGTAATGCGCGGTCTCCAGAAACGTACTCGGGACTACGTTCTCACAATGAGCCTGCGTTGTTTTATCCAAAAGCTTGTTTGGCACTCTGGGATTCATTATTTTGTAGTTAAAAGGGTATATCAGCATATCTTTATTATATCTGTCACGTCCTACTTACGGTGTAAGAAATGAAGATGGTTGAGGATCCAAATGCAGCTATAACACGTAACACGTCTTAAAAGGGAAAACCAAATCTAAGCAAAACACGAGTATGCAGACATCACGGAAGTAACACAAACAATCGACAACACGAGACTAAAGTCACGGTCACATTGCACTTTTCTCCCCATAGACTTTCATTCATACGTATGAGACAAGTTTCGCAGTTCGCTGCGTTGGAAAGTTCAAGCTTGGTGAACTCTGATTTGCAAAATCCATCACGTGGCTGCGTAAGACCTATTATAAGATAAAAAATAAGACCACAGAAATTTTAAATATAGACCAATCACTCACTTTTTTAAATGTCCAATCATCTTGTTTAATCCTGCCTCTTTTCACAGCGCCATACAACAGAATTTCGCATGCTAAAACTAGTGTGACTGTCATTACACAAGAGGGTGTTTATATACAAGAGCAACCAATTAGTTAAAGTAGGAGACAATTAATAAATCAAAGATTAACAAGACAGTGAGAGCAACTAAGGTGACAATGGTAAACAGTGATACACAGGAACACAAGGCCAGGACAATTACAATATCAGGTAATAACTACAGGACAAACTGAAATATTGAGTAAAGCAGTGATAGGTGTAAACAGGGCTGAAGTGATCTATTTTTTTTTATTATGTAATTTTTCACTTTTACTGTATGAAATAGTACGATGAGTACAACAATGTGTGGGGTGCAGAGAGGGCAAGTATTACAAAGGACCTCAAGGTTATCTACTTATTAACCATGTCTCAATCTGTTTTGGTATCAGATCTCAAAGGAGTCTGAAGAGTTTATCGTGGAGCAGTACAAGCGGCTGAGACAGCGGGATGGTTCCGGAGTCACAAAATCAGCCTGGAGGATCACAGTCCGCCAGCTGGAGAGCTTGATCCGGCTCTCTGAGAGCATGGCCAGGATGCACTGCTGCGATGAGGTGCGTGAGGAACTAAGACAAAGATGACAACTTGATTTTGGTCAGGTAAAATCAAAAATGAATATCAGCAGAAGTTACAGAGCTCTTTCTTTGTCTTGTAGGTTCAGCCAAAGCATGTCAAGGAGGCTTTCAGGCTGCTGAACAAGTCCATTATTCGGGTGGAAACGCCTGATGTGAATCTGGATCAAGAGGAGGCCATGGAGGAGGAAGAGGACAGTCAGATGAATGGTACAGTTGTCGTCTGTTTCTAGATGTGACAATAGTTCATTCAGACTCTAAACTGATAAATCAGTCACTCAACGTGCTTCGAAATCAGTGGATTTTATCCAGAACAGGGAGCTGCGTTTACATTATCTACGTTTCCATCCAGCTATTTTTATTCGCATTTTGGGTATGCAAACGCCATCATGCGCAAAACTTTTGAAAATGCGCATAAAAAATGTATGCGCATTACTGAGTAGGATAAACTTTTTATTCGATAAGAAAAAAGGCGCATAAAGTGCGATGGAAACACTTTTACCGCATAAATTCCAGTATGCGCATTAAATAAAAGTCATGTGATTTTGTTATAAGAGATCATGTAATGATAAAAATGTGTGTAAATGGTCAAACCAGCAGGCTGAGCACATCATAAAACATCTGAACTGTTGTTTTGGTCATTCTAAAACGCCTTACCGTTTAAATAGTTATGTTATTATATTATTAATGACCTCCAGAATCAAGAGCGTCTGTGCTCCGCGTCTGACACCTTCAAACGCCACCGCGCGTTCACTGCGTGTCAGGATTGCACAAATCAATTATTAAATGAAGAAAAGGATTTACACAGCTTCTCATACTGCAGCAAATTACATTTTTACTGTCGATATTTGGTGCCAGTTAATCAGGAAGTGATGATTTTGTCCACTTTGACTCGTTGGATGGAAACGCTGCTTTATTCACACGTCTTTTATGCGATATTCCAGTTTTGCGCTTCAAGTTCATTCGCATTTTTGGATGGAAACATAGCTATTGATTCATACTGATACAACACGGCTTAAAGTCAAATGTATATGAAACAAATGCTTAAAAATTGAGAGATTTCAGAATTGAAAGGACAAAAGTCTAAAATGGGTAACTGTTAAACTTATTCAGGGTCAGAGATTTAAGAAATGTCAAAATTAAGAGATTTAGATATAGATTTGGAAGAAACTGTCAGTATTGAGAGATGTAATTTAGATACTGAAGAAGGCCACGATTGTGAAATAAATCAGAATTCCAGGAATAAAGGTGAAAATTGAGTGTAAAAGTCAGAATTTAGAGACTCTATGAGACTCAGTGTATCCTCAGAAAAAATCAGAACTATGATATTAAAAAGTCACAATTACCATTTGTAATTTTAAATCCACATCAGCCTAGATACACTCAAAGATGATGTTTGCTGTTTGTTCAGACTACTTAATTAAAACGAGCTGACACAACACAATTACTCAATTTTATTTTAATTAATTGTTTTATGTTCAATCCACGTCAATTTGTAAAAATGAACACGTCAATTTAATTCCTTCATGTTGTCCTAACACAAATCAATTTTGCGGAGCCCAGCATTTTTTACAGTGTATGATGGCCTTCAAAAATACATATACTTATCTTTACAGGGCACGATGTACCTAACGGTGTGAATGGAGCTGTCAACGGAGAAGTGAATGGCCACGAGCACACAAATGGTATCAATGGGCACGGCGTCAATGGAGAAACCGCTAAACCCTCACTGCGACTGTCGTTTGCGGAGTATAAACGCATTTCAAACCTGCTGGTGCTGCATCTGCGTCGTGCTGAGGAAGGTGAGCACTCGCTACAAGACTTAAACTGCAGTTTTACAAACGATCACACACACAATCATTAATTACATACCAATCTAATTTACATTGTGTCATTTCTCCTAGACGAGGACGAGGCGGCGCTGAAGAAGAGTGAAGTAGTGAACTGGTACCTGAAGGAGATTGAATCAGACATCGATTCAGAAATGGAACTCATCAGTAAGAAGACCATGATAGAGAAAGTGATCTACAGACTGGTTCACTATGTAAGCAAACATGTTCATGTGATCTAAGTAGAGTTTTCTATATCGTTTGGGTTGTTTATGATTCTTTTGGCCATATTGATAACTGTAGTAATGTTAGTAGTGCCTGAGTCAGTTAATTGAAAGTTTACAGTACTTAAAAGAAATATATCAAAAATGTAAATACAAAACACAACAAATCTACATAAATTCTAAAAAAATCCTAAGCTGTGTAAACCAAACTACAGTAATTGAAAACAATAGAATATATGCACTGAAGGTTTAAAGGTTATTACAAATTACAGTTGTATGACTTACTGGTTACCAATATAAATTGTAGCCTATTGATTTCCTCATAGAAAGAAAACAAGTTTCCAGTATGTGTGGCGCAGGGTGTTTGTACCTAGCCTAGATATAAATATTTTCAAGTGTAGGTCAAATTTGACTATAGATAGTAAAATAGGTACAAATAGGCTGTAAAAAAGCACAATTTGTTTTTATTTATTTATGTAGTTTGAGTTTGAGAAAATATAGATTAATAAATTTATCAATCTTTCCTTTTATTTTTATATTATTACTAAAGCATATTGTTAAATTTGTCCTATGATGTGACAGCAAAAATTAAAAGAAACAACTCTCAATGATTTACAAATGGCACGAGAGCATTTATTGTTAGACACTTAACTTTAATCATTCATTCATTTTCTTGTCGGCTTAGTCCCTTTATTAATCTGGGGTCGCCACAGTGGAATGAATCGCCAACTTATCCAGCATTTATTTTACGCAGCGGATGCCCTTCCGACTGCAACCCATTTCTGGGAAACATCCATATACACTTATACACTACGGACAATTTAGCCTACCCAATTCACCTGTACCACATGTGTTTGGACTGTGAGAGAAACCGGAGCACCCGGAGGACACCCACGCAACCAGAACATGGGAGAACATGCAAACTCCACACAGAAATGCCAACTGACCCAGCCGAGGCTCAAACCAGCGACCTTCTTGCTGTGAGGCGAACGTGCTACTCACTAAGCCACCGTGGCGCCACACTTCATATAGTGCAATTTAATATGAAATTATGAATATATTCTTTTCTCTCCATGACTTGTTGGACATTTTTATTACATGAGGTGTCACACCAATAGACAAATTTATAGTGGTTCCAAAGATTTTAAATTTGTGAAAAAGACAAAAACCTGGGCTTCACAAGGGGCTTCAGTCACTTCTTAAATGGGCTAATTAAAGTTTTAAGTGGAATTGCCAGATCTAAAATATGCAAACAGCAGAGGACAAATGTCATTTTTAGTGACAAATGTAAATGTAAATATCCTACGTTTTTAGAAATTAACTAATAGGCCATTATTTTAAAATGTTCACCAAATATTTGACTATTTTCTTGTTCATTTATAAGAGTTGTAATCTATTTTGAACTACGCTTGAGACTGTCACAATAGGACAATTTTGAGATTTGGCTCAGTTTTTATAACATACATTGAAGACAAAAATGTGTAACTATTTACTGCATTTTTAATAATGACAATATTAATAATTATATTCATTTTTGTCACGTGACAATGAAAATGCAACGTCATGTCAACAACCTAAATGTCATGTGGAGATGATGAGTTAATAAATGTTCATTTTATTCTCGTTACCAGGATTATATTCTGATTGAGTTGAAACAGTCTGGGCTGAAAGGGTCTGCTGAGTCCAGTGAAACAGAATCGCAGGAGGAAGACGTTACACTGGTGGTCAATCCCAACTACACTTTCGAAGACTAGACATTTTGATGCACATTCTCTGCTGTTCTAACTCAAATATCGCGGATGATGTTGTTCAGGAAGGCCCTGTCCAGCTTCTTCTCTCTTTGTAAATTGTTTTGCCGATATTAGCTACATTGTTTTTGTATCAGATTATAAGGATGGGTCTATCTGTCCATTCTTTTTAAGATTTGTGACCTTGCAAAAAAAAGAAAAAAAAGAAGTACTTTTGTAAATATGTTTCTTGTTTTTAATACGCTAGAGTTTTAGAAATGTTAGAAATGGACCTCCATTTTGCATATACAGGTTATCATGTGTTGTTAAAAGTTCTGTCTAAAGTTCAGTTTTCATTATGCAATAAATTTAAATGCAGATGTCTGGTGAAAGGCTGCATTTTTTGGTTTAGCACATGCGAATAACAGAAATCTGCTACTTGGAAAAATATGCAAATTACATACATTACAAACAAGTTCATATTTGGATATCGCATAACATTAAATGTCATATATGCAACATATATTTCAAAACGTTGCAAAAATGACCACATATATATCCTTTTCCCACCATTGGAATTACAAATATGTACATATATGTTCAATTTTTTCTCGTTGGAAAAAATGTAAATGGTTATTGGAAAAATAAACGACAAACTTTCAACTAAATTGTGCTGGTTTTTAATGTTTCTTTTGATTTTCTGTTTATTACAATTTTATTTTATATTTCTCCCCAATATATTCATTTGTGTGTACTCATTTTTTAGACTGTGATCCTGAGTGTTTTTGTTAGATTAGTACTAGTTTTGGCTTTGGTACTAATTTATATTATATGGACAAATTTATTATCGTAAAGCATCCTACAGACAATATTAAAAGAGATTTATGAGGGAAGGATTGTTTATGCTGAGAACTATATATAACTATAACTACTATCCATTTATCCATAGCTGATATATTTTAACATATATGTTCATATTTATAATTCCAGTGGTTGAAATAATATGCAGAGTGGCCACTTTTGCAATATATATGAAATATTGTCATATATGTCATGTAGACCATTTCAACATGGTCATGTCACTGGCTCAAGAACATTTCTTGCTTGTTATCAAACCTTCATAATTGTAACAAGAGGCAATTCAATAATAACTTAATGTCAAAACAGCTCTCATAACATCATTTATCAATATGTGGCTTAAAATGTGGATTAAAAATGTAAAACAGGAAATACGTTGGGACCATTGTTTTTGTTTACATCCCTCAAACTGGTCTCAATCTTTACTATTAAATTTAGCATTTTCATTTAGAAATGTAAATATAAACTACTAAACGTATGTAAATACAAAAAAAAGATCAAATATGTCTATTGTCTTATAAACAAGCGAAACACTGAATAATCAGTAACAATAAATTAAATAATGAACCCGTTTATTAACGTTTATGTTTATAAAATAAAATATAAAATAATATATAAAATCACAGTGAATTAACTAATTTTAAAAGAAAACTTTCTGTTCTTCAGCTGTGGTAGTACTTGTTGAAAATAATATTAGCTAAAATTGATATTGGCTAAAAATTCATATTAGCTAAAAAGCGTTGGGTAAAAAACTATTTTACAAGAGACTGAATTAACAACAGTGATCTACATCTACATTCTTAAACCAAAAGGGTGTTTTATTTGGAAATTTAAATTTTATGACCAAAACCTACATTAAAACATATAATGTAAATAATAAACGTACATAAAATATATAATAAACATATTTAATAAATATATAATAAATATATAAACGTATATAAAATATAACATAACATAAATTTACATTTATGACATAAACGTACATTAAAACATATAATATAAACGTACATAAAATATAACAAAATATAAACGCACATTTTATGACCTCACGTCCAAAAATACGTCGCAAAGCCACGTGACGCGTGTTCGCTTCCTTACACAACAATGATGGCGGCGCGCTGTAGGAGCCTGATGAGGTCGACATTGCAAGGTAAATGAACACGTTTTCAAATAATTCGCATAATAATTCATAATGCGTAAGTAAGAATGAACTGAATAGACATTGTTTTTGAAATAAACCTGTTTTTAAACTAATGCTATTAATTTAAATTCGCAACTTACAATTAGTCTTTACAGTTTGACTCGTTTATAAACGATATAATGTCAACTAACGGAACACAAGGAACTGTTTAAGCTAAATATTTTTAATTATAAGTATATGAACAGACTCGTGTTGAGTCGACCAATATGACCAGTGACTCGCTCGCAGTAGGTCCGATTAATTAAACAGTAATAGCAGAGTTTAGCTAATCCAACTAAAACACACCCGAACAGAATATCAAGGTCTTCAGACGGACTACATAAATTCTATATATATCATCTTTGTATGCAGGGGTGGACTTAGTGATTTGGGGGCCCTAAGCAGTCCCAGGTATGGGGCCATAGCATTAAAACTCAAAACATTCTCTTTCTCTATCGATGTTTTTTTTTTCTTCTAAATAATCTGCATGTTAAAGGTACATTTTAAGTGGAGCCTTTGTCTTCTTGGTGTAAAATTAAATACAATAAATTCAAAGATAAAAAGCAAGTTCAAAAACTATGCACAGTTGACTAGCCATATTTGTGATTAGATTTCAGAATTTGCATGTGCAGTACAGAAGGAACGTTCCACCGCTCATGGGGGTGCCCGCTTTTGAAAATAAGATGGTTATATTGATGAAAATATTGATGGTTATAGACAAAATTTACAACGTGATAGAAAATTTCTAAAAGGGCTATATGATTAATATAGGCCTTTTGGCATTGGTCATGGCCCCCTAATTTCTCGGGGCCCTAAGCGGCTGCTTACCTCGCTTATTGGTTAAGTTCCAGCATCAGTTTGTATGTGTTCTATTTTAATTTCACAGCGCAAATAATGATTATAATGTTTTTACCAAAGATTTACAAAAGAAACCCATTAAAATCTACAGTAGTGTCTTTTCAGGCATATATTAAAAGATTCAATGAAAAAAAAAATCACAGTGAAACGCAAAAACATGAAGTAACTGTCATTAAAACCTTTCTACTGTTGCTTTCTTTTCAAACCACTTTCACCTAATAATCAGCGGCTATTTAAAATTTAAAATATAAATCAATTCAATATAATCATTTCTTTGTGTGTTTTAAGTAGTACTGGTTAGATTATGATGTTTAATTTTTAGAAATTTTTAGAAGTTTGTGTTTTCTATGCATTTAAAACCACTATTTAATCCCCAAATGGGACATCTTTACTTTAACCTGAATATGATTATGAGTATTATTGTACAATAGGGCTGTGCAATTAATCGCAATCGAAAAATAAAAATAAAAAATCACGATTTAAGCACATGCAATATCTAAATCGCAAAGGCTGCAATTTTATCTATTAATTGATTTTGATTTTTGTTCATGTTCTTGTGCGCATGATTTTTTATATGTTAACCAATCAAAGCTCACTCTATGCACAACGAACTTGAGTGGGAGAACCGAATAGGTGGTTTTGATTTACGTTAGTTTTGATTTATTGTTATGACTGGAATTGAGTTCATTTTTATTTCTTCATGTTTTCTGTTTTTAAGAAAATTTATAACGGTTTTGTTCATCAAGCTGTGAGTAGTACTATTTACAGTATGTGTTTAACTAAAGCTGAGGTTAGTTCATCTTCATTTATTTTATGTTGTCGGTTTTAAAGACAATTTTACCACAGTTTTGTTTATTAAACTGAATACTATGTTATTTCATTGTGCAATGTTTTGTTATGCACTTCTTGTGCACTAAATATGTTTAGAATATGTGTATGTAGCTTGTTTTAAAAAGCAAAAACAGTTGCCAAAATCGCAAATAAAATCGCAATATTCATTCCAAAAATTATTATTATTTTTTCCATATTGCACAGCCCTATTGTACAACTACAGTGACGAGTTTATACTAGACTACAACACTGATGATGAACTTGTCTACACACGATTACCCAACTCTAACTAACCAAACCACCTAACCTGACCAGATACTTCCTTTTACATAGTTATTTTGTGCAATCTTAAAGTAACACTGGTTTAAAAAGTCCCCGGAGTTAGTTCCTAGTCATATTGACCTAGAAAATAGCAATTTTTCAATTTCATTTCCGTCAGTCTGTGTTTGGTGTAACTACAGGAGTGTCAAGCTTTATTTCTTTATTTGTCTTCATTTGAATTGAAGGTTCAGTGAGGAACATTTGAACCTGTGATTATAGTTGGAAAAGCTTCTTTACAAACACACACAGTTATCTTAAAACTTTTGATTGAAAGATGCTTTTGGTAACTTTCCATCTATGCCACTAGGGATAGATATTACTAGGGTTTTAAAGGCATACTACTTTTATCGATACCACTTACTGATTTAGTACTTTAACAGTACTCTTATCTGTACTTTTTGTAGTGGTTTTTTTTTTATAAAAGAAATGTAACAGAATTAACAACACTTTATTGCTTTTTTAATGCAAAATAAAATGAAACCGATAATTGTAAAACAAATAAAAATGATCCTGGACAAGAATGTACAAAGGTTTGAAGGAACAGTTGGAGCACGCAGGTAGGCTGCAAACGACTGTTTTTAAGCATTCTTCTGGAGAAAAATCAACACGTTTGCCTTTTCTGCCAAAATTCGGGACTTTTCTTGGCCTATTGTGCTTCCTGCAGTTGAAATACCCTCTTTGAGTTAGGCATGGGACGATAACCGTTTTCAAGGTATACCGCGGTTTGGAAAAGTCAAGGTTTTCATTCCGCCAAAATTTTCTGCTATACCATTTCTAAGGTATAAGTAAGATTTTTTCATTTACTTTTTTTTTTGTTTTTTGGTGTAAATTGTTAGACATCTGTGTTTTTGAAACAAATGAAGACCACAGAAGTCAATGATTCACTTGAATTAGTTAGCCTGACATGTTTACTGCTCCAAAATACTTTAAATGTTTCTCAAAATAAAATATATTGTGTTCAAAGGGGAAAAAGGTTTTATTTTTTACCCAGACACTTAAAAATAATATATTTTAGAACAGTAATTACAAAACCATCATGCCTTGAAAATATGATATTTTTATCCAAGTTTATCATACCGTCAGAATCTTATACCAGCCCATGCCTACTTTGAGTTGCTAAATGCAGTTAAACAATCATCTGTTGCTAATGTTTATGATTTATCACTAACACTAGGCATGGGCTGGTACAGGATTATAACGCTATGATAACCTTGGATAAAAATATCACGGTTTCACGGTATTGTGATTACTGCTTTAAAGTATATTCTTTTAAATGTCTGGGTAAAAAAATAGAACTTTTTCCACTTTGAACACATTGGCTGCTTCCAAAATTATATACAGTACACTAAAAACAGTATGTGAACTGAGTAGTATGTTCGAATTCATAGGAACTTCTGGCGAGATTTTAAAGTGCACATCCAATGGATGCTGCTCTATCCCATCTGGCACTGCGAAACAGTTCATGAATGGGAATGAAGCAAGTGTGTCTCATGATGATGACAAAATGGCATTCGTAGTACGTCCGAGTTCATTCATACTGTATAGAACATACTTTTGTATGAGTTGAATAATTCATTCAAATGCAGTACCTGCTAAGTAGTTGGTGATTTCGGACGCAGCCAATATATTTTATTTTGAAAAACATTTAAGATATTTTGGAACAGTAGCTAAACATGTCTGGCTAAATAATTTAAATGAATCATTAGCTGCATCCTAAACCGCATACTTATGCACTTTTCTATGCCATTTTGAAGTATAAATAGTGGAAATAGAGTGTTCACATTGAAAACTCTAAAAATAATAAGTGCACTTTAATTACCCAGAGGGCGCCACAGTGGCGTAGTGAGTAGCACGTTCGCCTCACAGCAAGAAGGTTGCTGGTTCGAGCCTTGGCTGAGTCAGTTGGCATTTCTGTGTGGAGTTTGCATGTTCTCCCCGTGGTTGCATGGGTTTCCTCCGGGTGCTCCGGTTTCCCCCACAAGTCCAAAGATATGCGGTACAGGTGAATTGGGTAAACTAAATTGTCCGTAGTGTATGTGTGTGAATGAGAATGTGTGGAGGTTTCGGCTGGAAGGGCATCCGCTGCATAAAACAAATGCTGGATAAGTTGGCGGTTCATCCCGCTTTGGCGACCCCGGATTAATAAAGGGACTAAGCCGACAAGAAAATGAATGAATGAATAAATAATTACCCAGATGATGCACTCGTTCCACCGGTAAAATGAAGTGTGTTATGATGGACACTTCACACACTCAACGACAGCTGCTTTGCTCACAAAGCGGAAGGGGCGGAGCTATCAGGCGCACATGTTGGATAACTTTTATTTTGGACTGTGAAAGCAATATTCTCAGACAAGATTGATTATATCGCCTGCTGATGGTGAATGTGGTTATACTCATGCCAGGTATTATTTGGTATTTTGGTCGTTTATTTCATGAATTTGGCAACCGTCAAACGTCATCAGGGAAACGGTTTGAACTTCAGCTTAGTAAAATGCCATTTGTGTGTCATTTGGGACAACACTACATACATACACTATGCTGTTGAGTGTAAGTGAATAAGTACATAGTGCATAAGTGCATAGTGTATAGTGTGTCATTTGGGACGCAGCTATTGACTTCTGCTGTCAATTTACAACTAGACCTTTGGATATCATTTCTGCGGGACATACTGTTGTCCTAAAAAAGTTTAAAAAAATAATTTAAAAAAATCTTACTCATCATAAATTAAGAACAGTATAACAGGAAATTATGGCGGTTTTAAAACCTTGACTTTTCCAAACCACGGTATACCTTGAAAATGGTTATCATCACATGCCTACTTAACACATCCACATAAACTGTGTTTGGGATTAAAAGTAATACAGTTTGGGAACCTCTTGCAATGTAAAAAGCATTTTTAAATGATTTCTTAATAGGCCTCTTTTATTATAATTAATCTATTTGTAAATACATGGCATTTTTAATGTTTAAGATTTATCTAGGCCACTGCAAAAAAAAAAAAAAAAAAATTTCAATGTAACCGAATGTGTTTATTAAACTATTAATACTATACTAGTTGAGAGACATGTGATTAACCGTATGTCATTGACTGTTACCATACGAATGCGGATGATGTAACTGTAAGGATCCATGTATTAGCCCAACGACGAAGCTAACAGCATGGGTGAAGTTAAATGCATGTAAGCCTTTTAGCACATATGAAGAGAAATATTTAACGTATTTTAATTTAGTTTCCAACTCCGAATTTAATCTGACTCCAATTTATTATAATTTGAATGCTCATACCTAAAGAGAGTTTGATTTAGCCACTAGATCATATTATATTAAGTCAGTGATTGTCAGGAAATATGAGAGTTTAAACAAGAATTGTACATTTATTTGTCAGGCAAAGATTTTCCATTCCAATTCACATAATTACACAAGA
>CAIGQQ010038854.1:478077-520199 GCA_903798035.1 Danio albolineatus | reverse complement strand
TTATGCGCATCACAGCGTTTCCATCAACCGTTTTTTATGCCCATATCCAAAATGCGAATAAAAATAGGTGGATGGAAACGTACCTACTGATTTCTAGTGTTTGTTTTCCTTACTATGGCTGTCTACCGGTTTCCAACATTCTTCAAAATATCAGCATTTGTGTTTAAAAGAAGAAAAAAAGGGACTCAAACAGTTTTGCGTTTGAATCCTCTTGAGGGTGAATTTTAAGGTGAACTATCGCTTTAACATTTTTCAAATAACAGACGCAATATTTTGCTTACATATTTGAATGACAGGACAATAGCAGTGATGATGCCAGTCACAAACACTACGATGCCGAGTACACAGAAAAACCCAGAACATTTGGTGAAGTCCACCTATTGCAGAATAGATAAAGCGAGGTTACACACTATCACAAAATGGCATGAAAATGGAATTACTAAAAGAAAGAAAAAAGAAAAAGAAAAAAAGTAACCCACCTTTGTCTGAAAGCAGAACACTGTAACTGCAACACACACGACAACTGTGATGGCCAGGGCCAGGAACACTGCCCTAGTGCTGTAATAACTATGAACACAATAATTACAGTATTATATTCATCAGTTTGCATTGTTTAAACATTTTAAAAAACATTTTTAAGACGTCTCCATGTGCTCAATAAGACTACAATCTTGTAAAACATCATTAGAATATTAAAAGTCGCTGTATTTTGTATTTTAAGGTATTGTGACAGGGTTTCTGCAGGTTTCACAAAGTCTAATTTAAGACTTTAAGACCATTAAGAATGAAATTTCAGACTCATACAGGGCTTAACACTGAGGATTTAAAAAGTTTACTTGTAAAAAAAGAGGTTTCATTTCTTAGCCACATATTTTAAATAATGTGTCATAACAAGCAAACCCTAGTTGTATACATATATTCGTTTTGAACATAATTCTTCAAAACCTCTTTTCAAAAGTGCAGGTCAGTTTGCTCACAACATATGGTCTACAAATACATGGAGAACTTTTGTTTTGGAGAACTAATGTTACTGTAAGGAAGACAATTAAATCATATTGATAAATCGAGTTATAAACAGACTTTCCATATAAGATTGATTGAGATGGATTGCTGGTGATTGGATGGGAGTCCAACTGGGTAGCTTTACAAGAACATACGAAAATTAAGACCAATTTGAAATGCTTTAAGACCTACAATATATAATATTCTAATGAATTTAAGATTTTTTTTTTTAATTTAAGACATTAAGGCTTTTTTTAACCCTGTATAAGATATAATCAATACTTCGATGATAAGGTTGAGTTGTCAGAAACCAATATTCCAACCCTTGGCGTAACATGATCCTTCAGAAAAATTCAAATCATTTTATTATTTGTTGTCTGGTGATAACAAAAACCAAAACCATACTACAACCACAAAAACATCTTTGAAATGATAAATAATACATATCAGACTTGGAACACAAGATTCTGAGTCTGACCGTACTGTTTGTCATGAACTATACTCAAGAAACTTTGCTTATTTTATCAATGTTGAAAGCATTAATGTATATATGAGTCAATGATGAAAAAGGCTTTTCAAGCATATACTCAAATGTAATACAGCTTTAAATTTAGTCTTTCTTCCATACATTAGTTTGTGTCTCTTTTAAGAGCAAAAAATAATGGTATAACTCTCCGATTAATTGAATAGTTTAATGTGCGACAATAATTTAGATTAAAAAAAATAAAATAAAATAATAATAAAAAAACATATATCTGGGATACCAAGGATCATTTGATGAAATAAAAAACGGCATAAAGTCCAGCACCAAAATGCGAATTATTTGACATTTAGATCTCTTCATCCTTTATACATTGCAGCTATCCGTCAAACCATTAGCTTTTAAAGATTTGTCAGCAAATAACAGAGTTATAATTTGATGGTTAATTATGTTGTTACTCATTATTTTATATATTTCATGGTCATTCCCCCCCTATTGGGGCATTTTAGGTGCCTTCTATTTTAGGTGTGACTTTTTTAACATTCTGTTAGGGGTCTACAGATGAAAAATAGCCATTCTTGGCTAATTCTGGCACATTTTACAGTAATGTTTATTAATGTGCATTGACCCTGTAAACAAATAAACTAAACTAAACTAAACTAATTTGATTTTCACAAATGTAACCAAATTTATTTATTTATTTAAATAAATAAAAATAAAATTGATGTAGACACAACACTGTAAAAAAAGCAGGGTTCTACTGCTTTACAAGAACATAGGAAAATTAAGACTAATTTAAAATGCTTTAAGACCTACAAGATAATATTCCAATGAATTTAAGTTTTAGTTTTTTTATTTTTTATTTAAGACATTAAGGCTTGACAATGACGTCATGGTGTCCTAACAAATCGATTGTTACCCTAATTGTGCATACAAATTTAAGTGGACTGAACATATAACAAAAATGTTTTCCCCAAAAAAATAAAAGGATTGTGTTGTTTAATTTTAAAAAAGTAGTTTGAACAAGCAGCAAATGTCATTTTTGAGTGTAAAATCTGCCCAGCTTTGACCCATATATCAGAAACAGGCCTGTATCATTTAGAGTTGATTCAAAATACATCAGAGACACCAAATAATCAAAGGAGATGAAAACGAAACTATTGTATCACTGCAAACTAAACAGACAAAGACGTTTTGACAGAAGCTTTACAGTGCATCCATTGAAACCCTTTGTCAACAGTCCTCAGGCTAGAGCCATGCTATTTTCTCATTCCCCTCCCATTGTATCACAACAATGCGATGTATATTTAATGAGATATGTCTCACCTTGCTATATTTCCAGTCATGAAAGATAAGGCCAGTGTCTAAAGCAAGAAAAAAAAAAAAGGTGATGCAATTCAAAGACTTCCTGCGAACGGGCTACAACATTACATGTAAACAATATTGTTCATTACAGGTAGAGTGACTCAAACTATTAAATATTAAAACTCACAAAAATGGCCAACAGGATCAGGTTCCATGGAAAACGCCTCCTAAAACCGTGAAAGGCGAAGGTTAAATCAATTGGTCCAATTGGCTTTAATGAAGGTGTAAGTGTTAAGAGTAGATTATGCTTTGTTTACACTGTATTGGAATGATTTGAGGCTGGTCACTTCATGCATTTCCTCTGATTGGATAGCTATCCGATCTTTAAGTGTCTGAATGTTATGCAAATGCATCTAGGTTACATTGACTTAAAGCAATTGTTCTCAAACTTTTTCACCAAGTACCACCTCAGAAAAAAATTGTCCCTTCAAGTACCACCATAATGACCAGTATTGAAATACAGTAGCGTAGTATGCCTAATTAAGCAGCTACAGCACTGCACAGTTCAAAAACGTGTCAGATTAATTCTGCCTCATTGTTAGGAGTATTTAGTATTGTCAGCCACTTTAAACATTCAAAATAGTTTGAACATTAACACTGTACAGTGCTTACAGGTAAAAAAATAAATAAATAAACATCAACATTTAAACTAAAATGTGCTTTTAAAGTTAATTAAAAATGGCACCGTACTTAAAAAGTAAAAAGAAAACTAAAAAGTATGATCATAAAGTAGCCTTTTCATAAATATAGGCTGTCAACATATTCATATATAAACTCGTTTTGAAATATGTTGCATGTGTATATGACTTATTTGTATGTCTTTAAAATCTAAACATTAACTTGTATTTTAAATATATGAATTGGATTTACATATTTAAATTAGAAATTAGACCTGCTTACTGCACGTTAGAGTAGGCTTTGTGTCATAAAAGCAAGTGGTTAAACTATATCTGTCAACATTGGGATATAAAAATGAGAGAGACGCCCCCAACAACCGTTACAAACATTGCTTCAAATGATAGAATACATAACAAATATTAGACAATTAAAAAGTTAAATAAAAGGTTTAGCGTATTAAAATTAATTTACTGATCATATCGGTGTTATCGTATGGGTCAAAGGGTTAAAAGGGTGTTCATTTTTTAACTTTAATTACTCAGCTCGTACCACAGTCTGAGAACCACTGACTGAAAGCATCAAATAGACTAAATTTTATTTAATTATTATAGATTTTTTTACATAAACATAGGCTGTGTATCTTTTTCAGCATACAAACGATTTTACATGCTGCCTACAGGCTTTGTACTTTACTTGTGTTCCAGTAAAACCTCTTGTATTGCCCCTTCTTGTTGAATTGCTGAATTTCTCCACAATTGTAAGCAGCTTTGGACAAAAGTCTCTGGTAAATGACTAAATGTAACTGTAAAACATCATACGTGCACAAAAGAGGCTCTGAGATTACTGTCATAATAGGAAAGGACAAATAAAATCTATTTTTGTTGTACAGATATGTGCAAGATATCATTTAAAACTGTAAAAGTTTTACATTAATTTGTGTATAACCCCCCTTTTAAATGAACAACAATAGGCTACTACAGATGTGTGATGCATTTCTGTTAAATTCACATCAAATGGCGGCTTTAATAACATTGTAATTTAACATTTGATTGTTAATTACCGGTCAAAAACACAATGAAATGCAAAACAAAATTAAACATCTCAAACTTTCATATATAACTTGTCATACAGCTTATAACACTCTCACGTTTATTTTTGTACATTTTGAAGAAGACCAATGTACACATGTGGTTTCAACAAACAGATGGATTTAGACCTCTTCGGTTTAGACTGGCGATCAGATTTATAATGGTCTCCAATGCTTTTGGAGGGTATTTACACCTGCCATTTTCACAATCCAATAACCATCCGATCAGGAAAAAACTCATGAAGTGACCAGGTGTAAACAGCTTCATTGTGACATTGTATTTGTAGATAACATTACCAACACTTTTATTATAGGTTGATTCAGATAAGTAGGTGATCACCTTACCTGGGTCCCTGACAGCAAACCAGTACCATATGTGTGACAAAATAGACTGCACTGAAAAATAAAAATATAGAATTACTTCAGTTATCATTCACATTGTTCAACTTTACTATATTATTTGTATTTAAAGGAGCTACACGTAGAACTCAAAACACCTTGTTATAAGCAGTGGCCGTTAAGTGAACTGCAGTGAGAAACTTTCCTCTTTCAACAAATGTATTATAAGCATTTAACTTTGTGTGTCACAAAATGTCACATCTTTGTGATTCCTTACATAAAAAGTCTTTTTCTCTCGCGATAGGTCATTCAAAACATTTAAATGATTGGTAGGTTTACATCATAATCAAAAAGAGATGGAATCATCTAATTTAAGCGTTAAAAGATTAGTTGACCCTACAAAATGAAATTTTTTTTTAATTACTTGCTCATGTCGTTTCAATCCTTTGAGACTTTTGTTCATCTACAGCAAACAAATTAATGTATTTTGGATAAAATCTGAGAGCTCTCTCATTCTCCATAGACAGCAAAGGTCCAGAGATGTTCAAAGTCCAGTAAAAGAAGCAAAAATATCATCAAAATATACCCGGTGGTTCAACTGTAAGCTCAAAAAACACTTTTGTGAGCCAAAAAAAAAAACAAAAAAAACAAGCAAACACACACACACACACACACACACACACACACAAAAACAAACACAAAAAAAACAGTTGAAACAACTTTACTGGATGAAAGTCCAGTAAAGAAACCAAAAATACCATCAAAACATTCCCAGTGGTTTAACCCTGCCAGTAATCTGGAGGATTTTAAACAAGTGAACACAGCAGCACAGATAGGTGATGTGTCTCAATGGCCGCCATTCTCCAATTTTCGTACAGCTCTCCAGACAAAAATGCTTGCTGCAAACCAACAGCTTTGCTGTATCGGGCCTGACAGAATCGCGGGGAAAAACATGCAGCAAACCCTGTGGATCATGTAAACAAACACACGACCTGTGCCGTGCAGATAAGATCTCACCCAGTCAATGGATCACAGCTTGGCAGGTCTGCCTTGCCTTTGAAAAGCACGTGGTCTCAATAATTAAGCAGCAGCGTCTTCTCATAGGATAAGAAAACTCCGCTACAAATAATAATGAAAAACCGACACGTCATCACTCCACTCGCAGTTTTGCGCTACGTCACCAATTTTGATCCTGCCCCAAAATTTATTTTGAACCCAGAAGATGAAATTAGCTGACAAAAGTACAAAATTATCCAGTTTTCCCCACAATTAAAGCTGAGAGGTGCTAACGTTGTCTTAACTGATGCTCAACACACAAATCTTTTAAAATCTCAAAATAAGTAGCCCAGGGTTTCTTGAACCTTTAACTGTAAGCTTCAAAAAACACCTGTGAGCAGAGACACACCCGGAAAAGATACAGGTAAAGAAAGTCATAATTTACAGAATTTAATTTGTCGCATAAAAGTATTATTGATTGCTTTTTTAAAATTTAAACATCTCAGGGCCATTGTTGCCTATGGAGGATGAAGGAGCTCTTGGATTTCATCTAAATTTCTTAAGTTGTGTGATTGTAACGACATGAGGGTGAGTAATTAATAACAATTTTAATTAGAGTGAACTAACCCTTTAATAAAAAGGAAAGCCCTTTATACCGGTTAACAATAATTTATGATGTGCGTTTTTTAGACATGTTTTAGTATTTGATTTCACAGAGGAACTAGCTGATCCTGCATATTAAAAAGCAAATGATACAAAAACGTTTAACATATAACCCCTTTATCGTTGCACATGCAAGTTATTATTTGTAATGAACAATAAATATTTCAGCCTTACTATGAAACCCAGTAAATGGCAGGGTTCTTTCTCACGAACAATCCTACTGGTTCCCTGTATGGATAAACACATCAATCGGAGATTATCAACAAAGTCTGTCTTCAACAAGCTGTGATAAGATTTATCCTTTATTTTGGGTGAACACAAAGCATGTGACCGAACCACAACCCTGAAGAGACTCACACAAACGTGAAAATAGCCACGACGGCAGCAGTGACAAGAAGCTGAGCAGCAAGGATCAGATAAACCTGCAAGACATCCATTAGGAAATGAATTAATATTGATTGTGAAGCGCTGTGTACTATTTAATGACAGATGAATGGTTCGCTTACTTTGCGTATAAAACTGTGCCGGACATCAGTGCTCTCGAATCCTCCTGCTGTGGTAAATCCATCATTGTCACCTGTGGAAATAATGTTTTACTTAAAAACTACATTTACCACAGCATGAATCCCTCAGTGTATAATGCAATATCAGTAGCTATGTTTCCCTCCACCTATTTATATGCACATTTTGGATACACGCATAAAAAATGGTTGATGGAAATGCCAAGATGCGCATAGGTTTTGAAAATGTGCATAACTGAGTAGGATATTCTTTTTATTCCACAAGAAAAGATGAGCATAGGTTTTAAAAAATGTGCATAACTGAGTAGGATATTCTTTTTATTCCACAAGAAAAGATGAGCATAGGTTTTAAAAAATGTGCATAACTGAGTAGGATAATCTTTTTATTCGACAAGAAAAGATGCGCATAAACTACGATGGAAACACTTTTACCAAACAAATTCCAGTATGTGCATTAAAAAAAAGTCATGCGATTTTGTTAAAAGGAATCATGTGATGATCAAAATGTATGTGAATGGACAAACCAGCAGGCTGAGCACATTGTAAAACATTCATTGAGGGTCTGCATCGTCTTCTTTTCTTTTTTAATAAATTATTTGTGGCTCAGATTAACGCAGATTCCCCTACCGCAGTAAATTCTGTATTTACTTTTGATATTTGGCGCCAGTTAATCAAGAAGTGACGATTTTGTTCTCTTTGACTCGTTGGATAGAAAAGCTGCTATTAAAACACATCTTTTATGCGATATTCCAGTTTTGTGCATACATGTAATTCTTTGGATGGTAGCAGCTACTGATTAATAATAAAAAAAAAACACTAAAATATTGATTTAAAAAAAAAGAATACATATCTCTCAACAAAACACTATGAAAATATTAATCTTTATACAAAAATCCCTCAAAATAGGAGACAAATATTCTGAAATGTTTTAACAAGCATCAATAAGATTTTATTTTTTATATACCACACAAATCCTTCATGTTGTTCCAACACAAATAAATTTACTTGATTTTTTATTTTTATTTTTTACAAATTTAAGTGGATGTACAAGCACACATACATACATCCACTTTCTCCTTCAGTCACATACTGTATACATTCATATATGTGCGCATGCCGATAGATGTTAAATACATAAGAAAAAGAAATAGAGAAAAAGAAAAATCAGAACACAAATAAATCAACTGATAAAAACCTATGTACATGCAGGGAGTTATCCATTATAAAAGATTTTATTAAACAAAAAAAAGGTCAGATTTATGAGATGTTGCATAAGTGGTCCATTTTTCCCAGTATGGAATAAACTGTTCAATTTTCGGATTTACACATGCCATAATTTGCTCCATTTTTATAAATTTCCATTGCAACTTACACCCAGGCATTTAGGGTTGGACTCTCCTGACAACCATTTTTTGTAATTCTCTTTTTAACAGCCACCAACATTATTCATTTATTCAGGATTTACCTCTTTTTAACCTTTATTGAGGTATACATCCAAATCATTATATATTTTGCCATCAAAGAGTATTTTGTAAGACATTCTGCATTCCATCGCCCTGTTATAAACATTTTGAAGTTTTACATGAAAAGCAAGTGATTAAAATGCCAAATGTCAAAGTAATATCCTTTAATTCACAAAAAGGTTTTGCTTGTTTGAGATGATTTTGGACTTAAAAAGGGTTAATGTGAATGATGGGAGATTGCTGAATATACTTTAATGCAGCGAACATTACACCCACATGACTAATCAGTAGGGCTGTAACGATACACGATATGAAACCGAAATCGCGACACTAAGATCCACGATCCTGTGTCGCGATTTGATAAGGAAGAATCGCGACACACCCGTGACTAACTTTTCAATCCTGTAACGCCTTCCTGCAAAAGTTGAGCTAGTTGAAGAAGAACGTGAGGAAACATGGCAAGATTGCGGACCCTCCCTCTTCATATAAGTCAGCAGTATAGCAACATTTCGGCTACCCAGTGGAGATGCTCGACAAGACCCACACAATATGCCGTAAGTGCTTTAAGTGACAGGCAACACAACCAACATACAGATGATACGTAAAGTACAGAATACGTAAAGAGGCTGTGATATATTGGAAGATCAGCATATTAAAAGTTCCCGTGACAACAGACAACGAAACATTGCCAATGCTGTCGAAGCGGCTGTTTTTTTAACCGCATATAAGATGCTTTGCTCACACTGTTAATCTGGCTGCACAGAGAGGGATGGGCGTTCACCAGATGTCCTGACTTTAATATGGACTTCTCTGAAACTATGAATATTTAACTTTAATTTTATTTAGGCTATTTTATTTAGGCCTACCAAACCACAATCTCACGGCAACTTGTGTTTTGGCGCTGAAGCATACAGCGCGCTTGTTTTGAAGCGCATCACTGCAAAGGTTATTCATTATTCTTTTTTATCTAGTAAATAACTGACCAACCAAAACTACATCAAAATTAAGAAACAAATTTTACCTAACGAAATTCGTTTCAAAAAGATATTTTGTCCAAGAAAAATGTATGAATTATATTTTTGTTTGTGCCTGTCCAACTGTGCGGTGAAAATTTGTTCCGCTCCGGGGAAAATAAGAATTTAATAGTTCACAGCAGAAAGGGCACGGTCCGTGCGGGCTTTCTCCATCTTCTCAATTGTGTTGGGCAGAGCTAGGTTCAGTTTGGAGGCATTTTGACGCCAGTGTCCATTCCGTGTCAATGAAATGGAAAGTTAGCGACATGTAGGCTAAAGTGTCATTTTTGTACTCCACCACATCTGTTGTAAGTGAAAAATACTCGACTGTGGTGGAATTGGGCTGTTGCAGCTCACCACGGATACGTTTGTAGGCTCGTAGAATAGCTGTTTTGGAGAAATATGTACGTCCGGACAAGTCATCATAGCTGTCGGGTGTGATTACGAGGTCTCCGAAAGAAAAAAAAAAGTATTGAAAGACACTATTTTTTTCGCAGAGATTCTTGGTTACTGCATCAGTGCATTTTTTCCACCTCACATTGTCCCTCCTATATTTTGTGCATCGCTTAAATGCATCACTAATTGATGGCTGCACCTGTTCGTCTGACTTCTGCGGCCGATTTAGTTTTTTTTACTGCATTGCCCATTTTGGCAGCCTCATTCTTGTGCGCTTTGTATAAAATGTAAGAGAACTTGATTGAAAAAGAATTTTCAACATGCTCGAATCATCTCCACAATAGAGTTTAGTTCTGTTTGTTTTTCAACAGTATTTTGTTACAAAAAAACAGAAGTGTTATAGCTTTGGCTATTTATTTATTTTATATTTGGCTATTTATATAGTTAATAATTTGCATGGTTAATCTTGTTCTTTGGTGTTCAGTTTATAAAGATTTTTCAAATGTTATTTAATGAAAAATATTGTTTAAAAAAAAAAAAGTTTCCCACCCCTCACGAAAAAAAAAATCGTGATACGAATCGAATCGTGGGTCAAAAATCGTGATACGAACCGAATCGTGGGTTTGGTGTATCGTTACAGCCCTACTAATCAGCTGTCACCATTATGCTTGTCTTGTTTACTGCTGGTTTCTAGGTTACCAATACTATAGTCACCCACTCTAACAACTTGATGAAACACACTCAATTCACATTTGTTTGTTTTTTGTTTGTGTGTTCATTTTTTGTGAACTTTAAAAAGATTGATTTCACATTAGAATGAAACCTGGTTTATGTCTAGAGATTAAAAATCACCCTTTAAAAGCTTTTCTCTTAAACTGACTGAACTGACTGACTTCGGTGTGACATTTCTAACTCAATCAAACAGCAGCAAAAACAATCAGCTCCTGATAGCTAGCCAGATTCAACCCCTCAGAATGAGTAATTGTACCAAGACAAAAACTCTTAAAATTACTAATGACCAAACAAAGGGGAATGAACAAAACACAAATGATGACGGAAATGCCTCACCTGACAAACAAGGAGAAGCTAAGCTAACATGCGAGGACATTCAGGCTAAAAGTGAAGCTGGATTTGAAACTAACTTGAAAATAAATGAGTTGGGAAAAGAAATAAAGTTTGATCTATAAACATTTATTGACGATTTCAAGAACAGCATGAAAGAAAATATCGCTCAGTTTAAACAAGAAAAATTAAAAGCTGTCATCGATCACCAATGAAGCCCAAAAGCACCAATGCAAGCTCACAGAGGCAGAAAAAGGAATCGAACAATTGGAGACGTGGTCTGAAGTGAACAATACTTTCTGCTGTGATCACGTATAAACTATCTTAGTTCTGGGCCAAAATAAAATCTTTGTAATTCGTGCATAAGTGGGTCTTCCGGGAGAGCGCACACAGCCTTTGCTGTCGGAGAGGTTTGGAGAAATGTTTAATACTGAAACCACAGTCAGTCTGTGACATCCTCTTTTTTCTTTATTAATATTAATTTGCAAAAAAGGTACAGATTGCAGTAGTGGGAACAGGAACAGAAAAACCATCATGTGCACACCTCTACAGCAGAAACATTAATGCTGGCCCTCCAATCCCCAATTTTACATTTAACTTTGATTGAATTGTATTGTTTAATATCTTTAGATAGTAAGCAAAAACATAGTACTTCAAGAAAACAGGATGGATGCAATTGAACGAGCACCGATTTGCCTGTGATTTTAGGCATTTGTCTGCGATTTTTCAAAACCTGTCGGCGAGTCAAAATCGGGGTCAGAATCATGCAGTCTGAACTCGACATAAAATATTGATTAAAAAAAAACTAATACATATCTCTCAACAGAACACTATGAAAATATTAATCTTTATACAAAAATCCCTTCAAAAAAGGAGACAAATATTCTGAAATGTTTTTAACAAGCCTCAATAAGATTTTCTTTTTTATATATCAGGGTTCCACACAAATCCTTCATGTTGTTCCAACAAAAATAAATTAAGTTACCTTGTTTGTTTGTTTTTTTTTTTTCAAGCACACATACAGTACATAATTGAATTGTATTGTTTAATATCTTTAGATAGTAAGCAAAAACACAGTACTTCAAGATAACAGGATGGACGCAATTGAAAGATATAGTTCACCCAAAAATGAACCATTAACCCTTTTTACACTAACAGACTTTTCTGGGAAAATTACCAGCAATTTTCATGGGATCATGGGTGAACAGGCCCTTTTTGAAAATTTCTTCTGGCAATCTTCCGGAAAGAGAAGTTGTAACATTACTGGTCATTTACCAGAATGCTGCGCTGTTTGAACGCAGAAAGAAAATTACTAGAAAGAGCGTGTTCACGTTTAGAATGTGCTGATGTTTCCAGACACATTTAAGCTGCTGGTTATTAGTCAGATAACGTTCTTATGTTCATTATTAATGCCAACTTTGGAAAAAAAAAGATCGGTAAAATGCTTATGATAAACTGCTGTGACTTTACCTGCAAGCCCTGCGTTCAGCTGTGAAGCGCTCGTGCATGTGAAGAAGCGATCCGGTGAGTACATCTCGACATGCGAAAGTGTTCCTCTATATGCTTACATCGAAGTTGTTCACAATCCATCCTCAGTATTTATAATGTAATCAAATGTGTAAACATTTTGCTGAGGTTCGCGCTTCTGCCTCTGGGACAAAGCAGCTGCATTAAACGCTAAAGCTTTAAATAAAAGCGAAACCATCAACAAAAGCCTGACCCCTATTATGTTTACAATTACAAGCGCAACCGTATAGAAGCCATTTTTGGTTAATGATGTAAGAATTAACCGGTATTTTGGAATGGATGAGTGAATGGTCTTTTCCAGAAAAATTCCAGAACGTCCTTACCTGTGTGAATAGCACTTTTTTTGAATCTGCTGGTAAAGTCGTTCTGAAAATTTCCTGGATATTTACCTGTATTACTATGTGAAATTTCATGTTTTTCCTACAGTGAAACTCAATGGTTATTGGTTTCCAACATCTTTTAAAATAACTTATTTTTTATCAACAGAAAAAAAACCTTAAACAGGTTTGGCGAGTAAATTATGACAAAATTCTATCCTTTTAAAAAGATAATAGAAGTGTCCTTTGAATGGAGATTTGACGAATAAAACCTCTGAACTAGGACGCAGCTTGTTTGTTTATGAATTGACATTCTATTGATTTGTGCTGAAGTAAAAAAAAAAAAAGACAACAACCATGATGAGCAACAGATTATAATTTTAAATAAAATAATAGGTATTATCAGTTTAAGCATTATGCAGCGTTACTCAATTATGACTAAAACTTGATCAACTTGAATTCACATATTTAGTCAACTATCGTATTATATCTTATTTAATGCCATGTCAGCTTAACTAGGTATCTTCCTTACAAAAACTACAAAAAAACTTTCAGAATAATGCAAATAAATTAAATACAATCAAACAAACAAGTTATTTATATGAGACTTTTTACATTTAAAAGTTCTAAAACGTTTCTGGCAAAACTGTACAGAATAATTCTTTAAGTGAGTTAATTTAATCAACTACTAAACTAAATAAAACACGGCCGGTAGGATGCAAAAGATAAAAACAAGTCTTTAAAAACAAATCTTAAGAAACATCTGACAAAATATACACTATATTAGCCATAAATATTTTACCACAGAATCAACTATTCCAGAAAGCCCATGAACAAATCTCTTCCTAACGTCTAGTTAAATCTATTAAGACTACAAATATGATTACCTCATTTACAATCTAATTCAACGGCCTGCATATGATCACCTAAAATCGCATTTCCTGAGATGGCTTGTAATATGTAATGATCTAGAATGCTCCTAAACATGTTTGTAGACATGAATCTTTGCTACACACACTGTAAAAAATCCACCCAATTCATTTATGTTGTCCTAACACAAAACGGTTATGTTAACTATAAACATAAATTCAACACGCATTTAACATAATGAAACATCTTTAAAGTTTCAGGAGCCTATACAAGTGTATTTTTTTTCTATGCTTGAAACAGTAGTCTTACCTATCCCAGGAGGAGGCATGACGGGGATGACTGGCATAGCTGGAGGGGGGTATCCGGCAGGCTGTCCTCGGTATGGATCATTGGGCTGTCCTCGGTATGGATCATTAGGCTGTCCTCTGTACGGGTCATTAGGCTGTGGGTATCCCGGTTGTCCCTCGTGTGGGTTAAATCCATATGGGGGAGCGGAAGGAGGGTAACCTGGCCCTGGCTGAGGGTTAGACAGCAGCCGGGAATCATCATAAGAAGGAGGGAAATCTGACCTAGACATCCTGCTTCAACTCCTGTTGGATAGATGAGACAGCATAATGTATTTATGCAACCAAAGTGTAAAAATAACAGGGTCCTGTTCATAATTAAGCCAGTTAAGTTTCAGTTTTTACCAATTTTGGGTTTTAGATATGCATGGGCCAATATAAGATCCTGGCGGTATGATAATCTTGGATAGAAATGTCACGGTTTAGTGATTGCTGCTCTAAATTATGTTTCTTTTAAATGTCTGAGCAAAAAACAACAAGTTCCCCCCATTTTTCCCCATATATTTTATTTGAAGAAAATTTTTAAATCATTTGGAGCAGTAAACATGTCAGGCTAAATAATTAAAATAAATCATTGACTTCAGCTATCTCCATTCGTTTCAAATACACTGATTTCTTTACAACCTGAAAAGGCATCTTTGGATATCTTTGCTTTAAAGTAAGCCACTGCCTGTTCAAGTCAATAGCATGCTTGGATGTTGGTGCACAAGTGATTTGTTTTTCAAATGTTTCCTGAATCGTGGGCTGATAAGTATCTAGAGGGTCTTTTTCAGCTGGAGATACTGTTGTTAATAACCCAATAATAACTTTTAAAGAAATGACATATACCATATGAATGGTTTACAGAAATTTTTTAGCAGTTTTAAAACGCTGACTTTTTGAAACCGCAGTTTTAGGAACCACGAAGTTAGTTCAATGTTAATCTCTTTGTCACCATGGTATCTTAAACTGCGAGGCTAACCTGCTACAGGACTGGTTATGTTCTATATTCATTCATTCATTCATTTTCTTTTCGGCTTAGTCCCTTTATTAATCCGGGGTCGCCACAGCGGAATGAACCGCCAACTTATCCGGCATTTGTTTTACGCAGCGGATGCCCTTCCAGCCACAACCCATCTCTGGGAAACATCCGTACATTCTCATTCACACACATACACTATGGACAATTTAGCTTACCCAATTCACCTGTACCACATGTCTTTGGACTGTGGGGGAAACCGGAGCACCCGGAGGAAACCCACGCAACCACGGGGAGAACATGCAAACTCCACACAGAAATGCCAACTGGCCCAACCGGGACCTGCCCCAACCGGGGATAGAACCAGCGACCTTCTTGCTGTGAGGCGAACGTGCTACTCACGCGCCACCGTGGCGCCCCATGTTCTATATTAGAATTCACAAAACAAGATTCAACCAATCAACTGTAAGCAAAGTGACATCTCTGATGTAATAAAGACACTCTTTCCATTTATCTTGCTCCAAATTACAAACTATTGAAGAAAGATAAATTAAATTAAAGATAAAAAGCCTGAATTGTATTACAATTAGTTTAGATTTAACCCATAATCGGTTAGACATAAGCCACTGTAGTTTAATATTAACCAACAAGTTTAATTATATACAAATTAACAGCTGCAACAGCTGCAATTATAAAGCTTTATTTTTTAAAAATAAGTAGATGACATATGAACTTACATCTCTGTATACCTGCAGTACACATCATTAACTACACAAACTAACTTCACTTTCTTTGCTAATAAAGCAAATTATTCATTTAGCTATCCTCTTTCGTGGACAGCACAATTCATCCTGCTGTATAAAACTTTTGAAATGATTTGTATTTTTAAACATTACATCTGTCTCTGAATAAGGCATGGTCCGGTATAAGATTCTGACAGTATGATAACCTTGGATAAAAATATCACGGTTTCATGGTATGACGGTATTGTGTTTACTGCTCTAAAATATATTCTTTTTAAATGTCTGGCTAAAAAACAAAACCTTTTTCCCCTTTGAACACAATATATTTTATTTTGAGAAACATTTAAAATATTTTGGAGCCGTAAACATGTCAAGCTAAATAATTACAACGATTCATTGACTTCTGCTGTCTTCATTTGTTTCAAAAACACAGATTTCTTTACACTTTAATCCTAAAAAACAAAAAAAATATTACTCATACCTTAGGAACAGTATAGCAGAAAATCTTGGCGGTATGAAAACCTTGACTTTTACATACCGCGGTATACCTTGAAAACGGTTATCGTCCCATGCCTAGTCTGAATTGTGGCGACTCTCATGTGAGAACTCACAGTATTTTTATGTTTGATGATTGGTTGTTTGCTACGAATGTTCTGGCTTCATGTGCACACACTCACAATCAATCCTGAGTTTAGTAAACTACTATTGTGGTACAGGCCTCAAATCTGCACCAATATTAAATCAAATTTACACCAAACTTTATATATTGGGGGAGAAAAAAGCTGAGATTATAACAGAACTACCCCAAATAAATCCGATTACAAAAAGGGTAAAACATTGCTTATTTTCTAGATAATAAATTAATAATTACAATATTTCTAATATGATAGGGCAAAGTATAGGCTTCAAATAATCCAAATATGGAGTCCAAACTTTGAAAAAAACATTTTGTGTGTGTGTAATACATGGGTAGGATGTTTCATGCCAATTAACTTAAAAATGATCCTGAGCCAGCCTTTAAGTGATGGAGATTTATCACTAATTCGATTAAGTAAAAAACAATTTTTTTTTGGTGGCAAAGATTAAGATATTACACAATTCTTTATTAGATGATGAAAAAATGCATCCAATCAATGAAACTGGGTCAAAATCCAACTGCATATTAAAAATCTAAAATATATTAATTTACCTCTTTGTTTTTCTTCAAGATTGCATAGACTAAATGAGAAAATGCTAACAGAGACACTTTCTAAAAACTAAACAATTACAGTTTTATACTTTGATCAATTCAACTCATGATCTGTAAATTATTGGACGAAGTGTATAACTGAGCTTGACATGATCTTTCCCTTTACATAATCATTTTAAAACAGGAAACCATATTCGTAATCCAAGTCCAATAAAAAAAAAAGCATAGGCAAGAATGGGTTTCCTGTGTCTCGGGTGAATACACACTCTCTCAGCACTTTTCAGTACTGACAAAAAAAGATCAAGTTCACTCTGTGGCCATTAATGAGTCACTCCAAGTTCACTAATGAGTCACTGTGGAGATGGACGCTGTTTCTCGTTTTAAGACCAACATTTGGGTGTAATCTGGAAACGAGACTTTAAAATTAACATGTACATGAACTGTTTTCCATCGAGCGTTTCTTAGAGTGCTCATTTTCTCATGTTGCAGCAAGAAGTAAATTTAATTAATTTTATTGACATGATTAGGTTTATTTAGAACATAAAGTTCTTAACACCTAATTAAATAAGTACAGGTCACATTGAAAAAGATGTAATTAAGCTATCTGTAACAAGAAAAGTAGGTTTCTCTGAGTAATTTTAGAACTAATAGTTAGCTCAACTTAATTCTGTTGCATTAGTTTTAAGCAGTGCTGCAGTGTTTGTTATACTTCAAAAAGGTTAGATCTAGATCTGTACCAACTTATCGATGAGAAACAATTTACTGTTTAAAATTAAAGAAAATTATTTCAAGAGGATTAATACTGTGAAAAAGTTTATATTAGAAAATGGTCTAACATACTATTTGGAAAATATTTAATTGTTAGTATGACGTTATAAAACTGTTTAACTGATTATACTAATTATTTACACTTTTTAATTTACATATTTTAACCACTTTTTTCTGTTAATTAGAATGTAATTTATATTATTTGCTTGCTTTAAACAAAAAATCTATTTCATCTATCATTTTAGTTATGCTATTTTAGTCTTAATTGTATTTGTTATATCCATACATTATTAAAGTTCTTCATTTTGTATTATTTTGTCTTTCAATCCCAATTCCCTAAAATACTTTATTATCTCATTATTTTAATTCATTTTTATTATGAAATTGTTTAATGGTTTTCCTTGTAGTTGTTCTGGCTTATTTTGTTGTTTGACTCTTATACCATCAGTGTTGGGAAGAGTACTGAAAAATCATACTTAAGTAAAAGTACCATTACTTGCCTAAAAATGTAGTGCAAGCAGAGTAAAAGTATCTGCTGTAAATATTTCTCGAAGTATAAGTAAAAAGTAGACCCTTCAAAAGTAGTGAGTATTCCGCTGTAAAAAGCTGATGCGTTTACATGTAATTTCTGGATGTGTGTAAACGTAACATTC
This sequence comes from Danio albolineatus, assembly GCA_903798035.1. NCBI lineage: Eukaryota > Metazoa > Chordata > Actinopteri > Cypriniformes > Danionidae > Danio > Danio albolineatus. The sequence continues at coordinate 501,824 of CAIGQQ010038854.1, read as the reverse complement.
TGTAGTGCTTTTAGTTATTGAAGTGATGTCAGATGACCAAAATTCAACATCTAGTCAGTGTCTAAGGATTTAGGCTGTGTTAGAAGGTGACGATTATCCAACATCTTTTACCAACATCATATTGATGTCAAATACTGACATTTATTTGTCAGATATACCAAAACCCAATGTCTGATAGACGTCATAGTGGTAACGTCCACACAAAGCTGTAACATCATTAGACGTTGATATATGGTTGATTATAGGTTGGACGTTGGACATTGACCCGATATCGAGTTCTGACATCAACCCTATTTTCATTTCCAAACAAAATGCAATGTCCCCACGACGTTGGGGTATAACCTCAAACAGACATCAGGTTGACAACTTGTGTCTGTTTAAGGCTATTTCGGTCATCATACAGTAAACAAAATCTTCTCATCAGTGACATGCATCTAAACAGTCTCTGGGTCAATGCGTGTAAAGATTTTAGACATCTTCTTGGACACTTTTAATGCTTCCAAACGGTTTGCTGCAATTATAAATCGCCCATGTCTTGAGCTAGTTCATTGTGATGCGATTTACCTTCTATGTGCAATTTGATTGGACAGGAATCACATAGCTACTCAGCCAATCCCCTTAGACAAGAAAATATAAAAGTAGTGCACTAAAAATGTACTCAAGGGAAAGTAAAAGTACACCTTTAAAACTACTTAGTAAATTACAATTCCATAGAAAAACTACTCAGTTACAGTAATTTGAGTATTTGTAATATGTTACTTTACACCACTGTATACCATACACTTGTGGACTCCCTGGACCCCAATTCGAAACCCCTGCACTAGACAATCCTGAAAACAAGGACCTTCTGAAAATAAATTTCAGAAATGACAATTTTACAAATTAAAGAGATTAACCCAAAAAACTTGATTATCCACTATTAATTCACCCTCAAGTGATTCCAAATCTGTTCCTTTCTTCTGTTGAACACAAAAATATGTTAAAGAAAACTAAAAACAGGGACATCTGTAGTAGGAAAATAAATATGGCAGTGAATGATTATACTTTAACTTACTGTAAAACAATTACAGGAGAAATACTGTATTTACATTTACAGCACCATTCAGTTTGCTGTAAATGTATTTACAGGATTTTACGTATGTCTTTACTGTAAAATATGCAGCAATTTTCACAGTGCAACTTTAAAATAAAGTAACATACTGCATAAATGTCCTACAGCAAAACCCAGTCCATCTTACAGTTAAATACTGTGTAATTTACAAAAAGAAAACCTGCAGATGAAATCATTTATATACAGTAGCATGTCATACGAGAGGATCCATTTCATTTTTTGAAAACCATTCAGAAGGAAGTAAAGAGGGATCCCAGTCTTTAAGCACAATGTTTCTGAGAGAGCTCTAAACTTAGATTAGAATATCCTTCCTGCCTCAAGTTCAAGATCTCTTCCATCAAGAAAGACGTCTGTGGTAAACAGCAGTAACGTGGCCGTGTATAGTGTTCGAGAGCTTGAGACGTAAACAACAGATAAAGTGGACAAATCCACTCTGCTATGCTGCAAGACGACACATGCCACATTTTTGAAAAATTCCATGTTAATATCTACAATGGCATGCAGGAAAGATATGAAAATGAATGATCTAGGAATACAGACTCCTTCTTGTGATCTAATTAGCTCATAGAGGCATCAGTATTATTGTAGTCATGTAATGTTGATGCACCCTGATGAAATATAAGAGCTGAGCTACTCCAGCAATATAAATGTGACATTTGCAATAAAATCTTAAACATAACTAAACATAATCTTGAACATAACTCACAGAGAAAGCATATGTTAACATTATATTGGAACATCTGTTTATTTTTTTTCTAAAACAACTAACCACAGAGTTATGGGATCAGAAAAATGTCAATCTGTTAACAATTTTTAGATTTTAAATGTGGAAAATAAACATGCGTTATGGATGTGACCAAAAAAAGTTCCCAAGTTTACAGTATACAACATACTTTGTAGAAATTCTGTGAATTAAACTGCACAACCCAAAAAAAATGACCCTAATCAAAAGGATAAGAGCGTACTCTCTGTAGAACAAAAAATATTTGATTTTATTTTATACTTTTGCATTTATGAGGGAAAAGCTTTGTTTTGGATGTGACAGATGTGAAATTGGCACTTGTTTGATTTGATAAATCAAATATATTTGCTTAAAACACTGACAAAGACGTTTTTGAGTATTTTTAAATTACTTCAAAATACAAGCCTAGCCTACACAAAAATACTTAGAAAGGGTTTTGCTATTTTGATGAAAACACCAAAAAAAATATTTCCATGACAAGGTTGACATTTGCATGGAATAGCTCAGCTACAAACGCAGTGTATCCATTTTCACTTTCACAATCATGACAGCAAAAAAAGCAGCAGTGACAAGCAGAATTGGGTAGATGTTAGTAGACAGTAAGGTAAAACGTGAGAGTGTGATTGGTTGAAAATCAGATTAAGGTTTTGTTTAGTGCACGTGTGACTTTTTTTGCCTGTCACGATAAAGAATTTTTATTTTGTGCCATGTCATCACAGAAATTGTGATAAATGTCGTTCTTGTCATTTTGAGATAATTTTATGCCACTTTCAAGGGACTTTTAAGACTTTTCATTCTTAAGGTTGTTTAGATTCTGTAATTTGACGTCAAATATGATGTAAATGTCCTACTATATACAGTATCATATTAAATGTACTATTAAGTAAATGTCCAATTATTAACTTTGACATCAATGAGGTAAAATCTAACATTATTTGTGAATTTGTAAATATACACTGCGACACCAAAATTGATTGAGGTCATGTAAATATTGCACAATAAGTCGATATATTGATTATTGTGACAGGCCTAGTCAAGGTAGTTCGGCGCTTTTGATGACGAAAGTGCACTTGGACGGAAGCCAACTGGACAACAAGCATTTGCAGCAACTGGACTACAGTTGCACATGTGCAGAGAACTCTTTGACTGTTTTAACCATTTTACTGTTAATTCGAATATAATTTATATTATTTGCTTGCTTTAAATTAAAAAAAATGTTTATGTTCATTACATTTTAGTTATGCTGTTTTAGTCTTAATTAGTGGGGTTTGCCTTAGGCAAAGTCCACTATTGTTATTCTCCATACATATAATTATATTTATTATATTCATACAGTATTATGTAGATTGATAACAGATTGTGTCACCAGCTCTCGCACTTTCTTCATTTTTGCCACAACTGTTTGACCAGGCTGTGGATTAAAGCGAATAATATTTTAAATAATGTTCAATTTCTTACACTGGCCAATCGTTTCACTTCAAAAGACCTCAATGTATCAGGAGCCATGACTATTAATTTGGATTATATGTGCTTATTTTTAATCTTTAGAAAACTTTACCCTTCACTACCATTATACAAACCACAATGGACCACGAATTCAGCTCAAAATCTTCATTAATGTTCTACTGAAAAAAAAAAGTGTCACATACATTTTGTTGGTAATGTTTAGCATTCTCTTTAAATTATTTTAGCATTACATTACTGTATCCATTATTTATGTAATAAAGCAAAATGCTTAAATGTGATAGGGAACATTTGAATCTGTGAAACAGCTTATCGTTAAACATTTTATTCCACTAACAAGGTAGACAATAACAGAGTTGACATTTTTTTGCCATTTTGTGCTTTAACTCAAGATGCTAACCTGAAATCGGACACCACATCATGCAGAAAAGATATGAAAATAAATGATCTAGGAGTACTGTTTCCTCCTTGTGATTTGATTAGCTCACAGAAGCATTAGTATTATTACAGTCATGTAACGTCAGTGCACTCTGATGAAATACAAAAGCTACAAATGCAGTGTAGCCATTTTCACTCTCTCAGTCGTGACAGCAAAAAAAAGCATCACTGACCACACTCTAAACACAGTCTTCCTGGAAATAACTGCCAAAGCTCAGCCCATGAAAAGCTTTATTGTGAGAAGCATGAATTCAGTTAGTTTGCCATCAAATGCTATGTTTTACTATGCTCTGTTTATAGCAAAAAGGGTACACGTTAACACTGCATTTACTGCATGTGGGGATCAGTGCTTCCTTTTATCAAACAAATGTAAAGCAGGTCTCAGAAGCACACACAGTGAGGTCAGTATGAACATGTGACTCACATCTGCTGAGGAAAATCTTATTCAACGTTTAACCAGGGATCGTCAGTTACTGAAAGTATCCTGGGAGAAGGCGTTTCTACATTTCATGTTCTGTAAGGAGTGACTGTCAGATTCACTTTAGACAAGACTGGAACATGGTCACAGGTAGTTGCTAAATGAAAATAAATATTTCAGGACACGTGACAGAACTTGAGGAACAACATACAACCAAAGTCACGTTAAAAACCAAGCATATGGAAGTGTTTTAAGGAGTCCTTTTATAAGGCATCTAGGTTTTTTCGAATGTTTACAATAATATAATCAGTAATTTAAGCCAGAGCAGAAAAGAATGTCTCCATTCTTCTTGTATCAGTTCAACGCAGCCTGCATGACTCACGCAAACCTACCACACACACACACTGTTACATCATTGTGGGCTCTGCTAAGCACTCTTTTACGTTTCAAGTGGAAAATAAATGACACTTTTTTACTTCCTTGCTGGTCCACCTCCCTGATGAATAAGATTAGTCAAAATGTTATGCAATCAGCCATGTTCAACTAAACATTGTGTATAAGACTAGAGATAAAACATTAGCTTTTTTTGTCAGACAACATTTACCAAACACAGTAGAACATTGGCTATAAATCATACGTACTGAATAGAAAGTGTTGTTAATGCAGTTGAAACAAAAATAAAGCTTAATATTCAACGTCTCATAACCTAGTGAGCCTACTTAGTACATACTACTTAGTTTTGTGGCATCACGGCTGTGTTTTGGATGTTGCTCGAAAGTGTTATTGGTTAGCTAGGGAGCTCAGAGTTTTATTTTTAAAAACAAGCCACAGATTGGTATATTAAATTCATAAGGGGTCGGGGGGCATTTAGGTGAAGTCTGATCTTACTCCCATTTTCTTCACGTGAAAGTTCATCTTTAAAAATAGACTAGACGCAATTATATAGTTTTGAAAACATCTTAAAAGTTACTATTCTACAGCTCTTGGACGCCATCCTGAACATGTGAACATGTTGGCTTCACTTCCCCCTTACAAATATTTACCATGGTAACCACATTTTGCCCCATACTGACAGCTGCTACGATTATTTTATCATTTTAAAATACAAACAATAATCTATGTAAAAACTTTTCAGTGTTTTGACTTAAGAAGGGTACGTCCTAGTAAAATGTGACAAGATACTTACCACGCGCTGTCTTGTAACGTTAATAAAAAAATAACGTTATACGATCGATTTCGAAACTTGAAGAAAGAAGTATCAAAAGATAGATCCCTTGAGAGTCTGATAAATATAACTGTTGACACCCTGATCCACCTTCTTCAGTAGACTGCACTAATGTGGAAGCAGCAGTCAGGCGATGACGTTCAGTGACTCAAGATGCTTACAAATCAGCAGGTGGAGTCAATACAACAGCCGCTGCAACATGGCGTTTCGCTAAATCGACTAGATTTGTTTACTAAAAAAATATGTTTTGGTCACTATTCAAATGAAAACTGTAATAACTCACGCTAGTCTGCTTAATATTATGTAATACTTTACTGAAAATACTGTTTGAGAGCTCAGGTCTCGAGGTGTGGCGAACTACCAGACACACCCAAGCTGAATATTTGTATTCTGAGAACAAGCAGGCATATGTCTATGGCGTGTGTGTGTGTGTGTGTGTGTTGTGGTCAAATGGTTGCTTTGTTTTCTTACACCAGGCTAGGTGGTGCCAAACTGCAGGTTCTACTTTCCCCCAATATGTGTGACAAGACAAGTTTAATACGTGAGAGAGTTTTATTGTGAAAAGGTCAGACTACATTGTACAGACTGATTAGAAAAAAAATGTCAGAAAAAAGAAAAATGCCAATGCCAAAGGATGGTCCATTACATGAACATTTATATAACACATCTTAAAAATCTGTAAAATAATTAATGAGAGAAGAATAATGACATGCATCTGTGCTTTACAGATTGTTTTGCTTTTTTTATATAACTGAGTTGACCAGATTGTAGGGCAAACACAAAACACTTTTTTTATTACTGAAGTTACAAATAATTCAGTAGATATTTGTCCTATTTTAATGGGATATATATATATATATAAATTTTTATTTTTTAAATCATTTAATGCTAATTGATATGTTTAGTAAGTGGAGTCAGTTATTGTTGGAACATATAGAGTAATTATGTTATTGTTTTCATCAGTTCTGGGAAACACCCACACATACACTATGGACAATTTCGTTTGTTCAATTCACCATTAGCACATGTCTTTGGACTTGTGGGGGAAACCGGAGCACCCAGAAGAAACGATACGAACATTGTTTTTTACAGTACCTTTGACATACCTTTTATACCGTCATTGGTGAGAACAAGCAAACTCCACACAGGAATTGGAACTGACCCAGGCGGTACTCGAACCAGCGACCTTCTTGCTGTGAGGTGACAGTGCTAACCACTGTGCCACCATGAAAAATAATAGAAGGTTAATCTCTAGAGACCCAAAATGTACCCTCATACATTGATAAAAAGCTTTAAAACATGCGATTAAAATAGAAATAGGCTTACCTCAATATCATTTTGTGACTGGCATCATAGCAGTTTGAAAATGAAAATGTTTTGTCAAATTTTTTAAATATCAATTTTATTATTTATTATAAAAAAAGTTTGGGAAACAGTCTGCATCACATGCACAAACCCTTACAATAATGAACCATGGTTTTACAAATTAAAAATGTATTTGTAGCTGAACCATGACCACAAATCAATTAATTTTGTTGCACTAACCATAGTTTAACCATGGTGTGTGTTGTGAAATTGTAGTTATACAAATGGTAAAAAATAAATATATAGGTAGGCCTAATTTTTATTGTCTCCAGTTTAATTCCCAAATTTAAAATTATATATTGCCAAATAATTTACATCAAATGACATACACACAAAGGGACAAAGCCGAAAAGAAAATGAATGAATAAATGACATACACACATTGGCCTACAAACATACATGTGTAACCTGATTACTTAAATATTATTATATATAATCAGTCACTTCCCAGCACTGTTTATATCACACAAGAGCAATTGCAATAAATGATTTATTATGATGTGTGCTAAAATCAACATAATGAATAATAAATGCGTGAAAAATAAAAAACGAGTCTTTACGGTGATTGTCCCTTTTGGCCAATCGCAATTGTTTCTTTAATCACGTCATTGCCAACCCGCCTACTGTAATGGCGCTTCCGGAGTGGACCGTTTACTTTGTATTGCTTCAGTATGTGGCGGATTTTACATTTGTCGAGTTCTTAAATGCACCAGGAAAAGTGCGTGGAAAAACAGTCAGATCGCTAAGCTGATGGCTCGCTCAGAGAAACCGCTTTTTTGGATTGCGTAAGTTGCTTTTTGGTCACACTGCGTATTTTTGTTGTTGTTTACATAAGTCTGCTGTTGATTTCATCCATACCGTATATGATGTTTACATCGACCGTTTTGTAAGTGGTATTGCATTAGATTCAAAATTCTTTCATAAATGCAGTAAATCTTCCATTCAGTGAATAACACGGATTTGTAATTATTATCGTTGTTGCTAATTTGCATATTATTACATTATAATTATCAGTATACAATTCAAAACATAGTCTACGTTGCACAGTCGCTACCATATTTAGATCAGTGAAATTGTGGTTTAAATAAACGAATATTGTTATGAAAAATAAGAAGAATATATACAATAGCTAAATATTGGGTTAAAGTTGGTTTTATATTCACACGTTTATTCAGTGACAACGTTTAACGGTCCCTATACTGTATGCCATTCTACATTCTACTGAATATTTAGTCAGAAACAGCATGCAAGTATGACTTCAAGTGAAGTTTATTTATGAACTAATTTCGAGAGGATCACATGTTTATGATTGCTTACAGCTGGTCCCACATTATTCAATTCACGATTCACCAATCAGACGATTCCTAAGCCACTATAAATACCCTAAGTTCCATATCACAGCCATCTCCTTCTCCTTTTCTAGATGGGTGGCACGGTGGCCCAGTGGTTAGCACTGTTGCCTCACAGCAAGAACATCCCTGATTCTAGTCCTTACCAAGCCAGCTGACGTTTCTGTGTGGAGTTTACATGTTCTTATCGTGCTCACGTGGGTTTCCCTCGGGTTCCCCGGTTTCCTCCCATTGTTCAAAAACATGCAAATTAAGTTAATTGACAAATTCAAAACGGCACCATAGACATGCTCCTAGTAAGCAGTTATCTCGTATGAGCAATCACTATCTATTCATTAGCTGCTTCAGCAGGGGAGTTCTCGAGATCTACCTGAGCTCAAACTCCCCTCTCGCCTTACATACGGGAGGGAGCCCCGAGCTCGAGGATCTTATGTGCTCAGAGCTCTCTCCTGGGACAGCATGCCAAACAAGTTTTATAATCAATCAACAGCTAAGTGTGAACTCTTGAAATCAACATTAGCACTATTTATTTGACTGTGAACAATGTTATATTTTGATAGCCTTTGGCTGCTAATATGATTTTCCTATTTAGAATTTGCAAAGAATACTTTTCCGAAAATATAACATAATGAAAAAAAGTCCACATGTGTGAATAAAACCAACTTTACCTCAATTAGCTAGTTATGATAAAAAAATGCCTACAGTATTTCTAATTTCATAGAGAACAACCCTTTTTAACCACCAGGTACTCTCTGTATACACGGACCAAACTCGGGTACATATTTCATAAGAGGCAGATGAAAAAAGCACGGGAACGGTATCCTACTGGCCACTCCAGAGCTCAGCCGACTATAATAAATGGTGAGCAGAAAGACCTTTTCTGTTATACACTCAACAGCTGATTATCTCTAATGTCACACTCTATTACTTTCAACAGGGATCAAGATCATACCGGTTCCCATCCTATTGGACAACTACAGCTATGTGGTTATCGACACTGCATCAAATACGGCTGTTGTGGTTGATCCCGCTGACCCTCAGCCTGTTCAGGTTAGACATAAACCCTCTTTGCTGTGGTTTTACAAGTAGTTTGCTGGATTAGATGTCTTACCCTTGTGAAACATTGCCAAACCCATGTGGTTGGTGGAAAGTATTCCCTTTTCCTCAATGGTTTACCAGAATTGTTTAAGATGGGATAATTTTCAGTTATTTTTATAGGAAATCTGTCATCGTAATGGACGCACTCCAGTTGTTTTTCTTTTAAATTTAAATGTAGAGATTAAATGCTTTTCATGAATGACTACGAGTGATATTGTGATCGGTTGACCTTAAAGGGATAATTGACACAAAAATTAACATTTGCATTTTATGTGAATTCACGCACTCTCAGTCTTTCCAACTACTTTCCTTTGTAAACACTGAAAAATATTTTTAGCTGAAATATGGTCCTTTGTGATTCAGAAATGAAAGTCAAAGGCTACTGACTCACACTTGTTATGTTCTGTACAGTAAAATTATTAACTCTCCTGTGAATTTTCTTGTTTTCTTTTTCTTTTCAAATATTTCCTAAATGATGTTTAACAGAGCAAGGATTTTGTTTTACAGTATTTCCTATCATGTTTTTTAAATCTTATATCTCTTCTGGAGAAAGTCTTATTTGTTTTATTTTGGCTAGAGCAAAAGACATTTTTAATTTTTTAAAAACCATTTTAAGGTCAGTATTATGAGCTCCCTTAGGTGGTATTTTTATGATTGTCTACAGAACAAACCATTGTCATACAATGATATGTATTGATATATGTGATTTGATGTGATAGTATGCATAATCACAAACTCACACGTGAGCTGACGTACATAAGACAAGATAACAAGTGTTCGATTGTTCATTAAAATGAATCTTGTGCTTATTCTGGATGCTGCAACCCATAAAAACAGCTATAAACACATAGCGTCAGTTCATTTTGAAACTAAGTTTCAGGAAGCTCATGCTCAAGAATTTCATGAAAGCACTTAGCATATTTTACTGAAGTTGTGGATTAAAGGTTATAAGCTTGTAAGTAATGTTAAGACTGTTCTGCCTCATATTTACTCAATCTATCATAAGGAGCTAAAAATATTTAAAATAATTGACTCTTAAAGAAAAAAAACGACAAAATAAATTGCTTTGAAATGCCATTATGCCGTTAAGTAATTAATGATTTTAGGCAGAAAATCTCAAATTTATAACTGAAGAAGAAAACTACTGAACGTCATTTTGAATGCTTGAAAATATTAACAACGAATCAAAATGTTTGTGTAAACTTAAACTTTGTGCATCACTTTAGGGTAAGGAACGTTTTTTCGAAATCAAAATATGTAGGGCTCTTCATCTTCTTGAAGAGATGCTTGACAGGGCATGTGTAAGTCATCTTGAGTGTGAAATTAGCCAGTGCCGTAACTATTTTTATCTCATTTCTCATAATCTGTCCTTACTCCCACACAGGCATGCCTAGAGGAAGAGGGGGTGGCTTTACAAGCTGTTCTCTGCACACATAAGCACTGGTAAGACCACATTAAAAAATGCCAAAAATGTCTACTAGCTTGCTAAAATCATTTATTCAGCAACTATGGCAGAATGACTATGGCTAATAAATACGCAGTACCATTTATTGCTGGTAGACATTACATTTATATGGATGTGTGAGAATTCTAGGATGTGTGTGTTGTAAGTATGAAGAAGCTTTAAGGTCACATAATTTTCTAAAATCTAAATAAGCATGCTTTTAAATGAGAAAAGAAATTATAAAAATAATTCTTACTAATTCTTACAAATCAGACATGATCACATTGATTACAAATTATCTTGTATGCTTGGAATGAATGATTGAAGATCAAAGCATGTTTTGTGATTTAATTATTTCCCAAATAGGGACCACAGTGGAGGAAACAGGGCTTTAAAGAGACGCTACAGTTCCTGTCGAGTGTATGGGAATGCAATGGACAACATTCCAGGCCTCACACAGTCAGTACCTGCAGTTCTGCCATTCCATCCTGTATCATTTGAACTGTTCACGTGAATATTTAACATTATTTACTTTCTTAGATGCCATTCCATATTTTGGGCTCACACACAATATAATTTAAAGAAGGTTTTAATTCTATAGACGAAAACAGTTAAAAAATTCTTTAAAAATATCTTGTTTTGTGTTTCACTAAATAATAAAATCATACAGGTTCAGAATGACATGAAGGTAAGTAATTGATAAATATTCTTTCAAAGGGGTCACAAACTGAGAAATCAAAATTCCCTTGATCTTTTGGCATATTCATGTAAAACATCATGTAAGTTAAAACAGCTTATATTTAAGCTAACCGGCCTAATGTACCAATATTGTAATACAATAGTGTGGTTAAACTCTGCCTCCACAGAAGAAAATCTACATCATTGCCTGTTTAGCCCCACCCAGCAATTTCTGAATTATGGAATGAGAGGCAAATGCAGGTCAATGCAGAAACCAGACTATAAAGACTATAAAAATACTTTATTTTGAATGAAGTTCCAGACTAAGTTGGTAAGAACTTGGTCCTTTACTTAATTTTATTGCAGATTCATTTATAAACAAGGCACAATTCAATGCTTGATTTTCAGAAAGACAATTCTGTACTGATTCTGTTGAATCCAACAGTAATGTTGCGCCACAAAACAGTTTTTATTATATTCGTTATTGCTTTTACAGATAATTTGACTGAGTATTTATGCTGTGTTTTTTTTTTTACCATAAATCACTGCAGCATCCATCTATAAAGGACACATGCAGAAGTTTACAAATAAAAAACAACTTTCAAAAATAGTTAAAAATTGCAAACTGCTAGCCAATCATATCAGACTGATTTAAATAGTGTTCTTCAATGAGAAGAGTCCAAACAGGACAAAAAAATAGACAGTTACTTCCATTTGTCATACTTATACATGTATATCTTAATAACATACTAAGTGGACCACAAAGAACAATACAAAAACAAAATATAAAATTCTTTATCACCACTTTAAAGGGATATTTGAACAATTGATGAAAAAAATTACACACCCTCAAGTTGTTACAAACTTTTATAAGTTTCTTTCTGGTGTGGAACCATGTGTGGAACACATAAGAAGATATTATACAGAACGCTAGTAAGTGGTAGCCATTGACTTCCATAGTAGGAAAAAAATCTGTTGAGAAACTTAAATAGGCTTTAAACAAGTGATGTGAGTAAACTTTGACCCAATTTAAATTTTGGGGTGAACTATCTCTTTAAATGTATCCAAAGAGTAATAAAAAAGATGTCTGTCATAAAAAAAAAGTTTATTTTGTTAATACGGACTTCTTTATTTGAGAAACTACATCCCACTCTGTGTTTTCGAATACACCTTAAACTGTTTTACTGTGTATATGATGTAGTAATTGCAGAAAGCTTTGGATATTACTTGGGAGAGTGAAACAGACCACATAAATTTATGTTTTCTTTATTATTTAGCCCACTTTTAGACAAGGACACGATAGATTTTGGAACTCAACTTCACTTCAGGGCCTTCTATACACCGGGACACACAGTGGGTCACATGATCTACTTGCTTGACGGCCGTGCAATCGGTGGTCCCAGCAGCCTGTTTTCAGGGGATCTGGTATTCCTCTCTGGATGCGGTGAGCGAGGCATTAATCATTGTGCTATCTCATTGTGCGCTTAAAGTCATTTTATCAATTCGTTTACAATATTTGTAGTGTTGTTACTGCTTGTGATTGCTTTGTTTGACATTATACTTCCCAATTACTTAAATGACTATTTACCCACTATTGATCGGCATTCTTTAGTCCAGCTCTATTTACAGCTCTGACTCATTTCCAATCCTTGTAGGGAGAATGTTTGAGGGTAATGCCTCGACTATGCTGTCCTCTCTGGATACAGTGGGATCGCTGAACGATGAAACTCTGCTTTGGCCTGGTAATGAAACGCAATTTTGTTTTCTTAATTTGAAGCTGTTAAACACATTTGTGCTTTTTCCATACTTTGTCCTGGTGGTGGTATTAAAAAATGGAAGTGAAGCAGTCAGTCAAGTTTACATTATTTTGTAAATTGATTTAGTCAGGAATAGTCAGCAATTGACATTAACCACAGAATAAAACCTGCTTGTGTTTGCTCAGACTACAAATTAATTCAGAAATGCTTCTCATGTTTTTGCAGTTACACAAAATGTCAGGTTGAAAAATGAGGTGTGCCATTTAAAAAATGTGATCTATATGTCAATAGAAAGGAGGTTACACTCAAGTAAATGTTTTAATTGTTTTTTTACAAAAATATTGACAAACTTGGAATGAAATTGTCATTTAAAGGCACAGTATGTAGGTCGCTGGTTCGAGCCTCGACTGGGTCAGTTGACATTTCTGTGTGGCGTTTACATGTTCATGTGGCTTTTCTCCGGGCGCTCTGGTTTCCCCCACAGTCCAAAGACAAGTGCTGTAGGTGTATGGGGCAAACTAAATTGTCCATAGTGTATGTGTGTATGTCCTGGTCTTCCAGGTTGGTGGTTGAGCGTTGGGCTAATAACCCACCTCATGAAAACTAGATGTTACGAAACACCAATATGGTGCGGCTAAATATTAACTTCGATATAAATGGCCTGGGAGTAAGTAACTATCCAAATAAGGTCAATATGGAGCTTCTGATTCTAGGGATATTTCATTGGATTTAAACGAATATGTAAAACGGTTTCTGGAGATGTTTTGAACTTAGCTAAACCATATATATACCTTCTATGTAGATATCAGAGATAATTTAACTTATGAATCAATGCAGTATATGGCGCATTTAAGAATAAATAATTACATTATAAAAAAATATATACAAATATATAACTTTGATGAAAATAATTTTAATCGTTTTACATAAAACACTTTTCATTTGTTTTGATGTTTGTAAATTGTTGCTCAACCATTTGTTGAAAGTTGCTATAAAGTCACCATGAAATCTAAATTAACAGGTCTTATTTATAATGGATTGCTGCAGTATTTATTATAAAGGGTTTATTATTGTAAATGACTGTTTCTGTGTAATTCTTTTTTTTTTTTTAGGACATGAATATGCTGAAGATAACCTGCTGTTTGCTGCTGAAGTGGAGCCCAGCAACGTCGTAAGGGAGCAGAAGCTGCAGTGGGTGCTGCAACAGAGGAGCCAGAGACTATGTACAGTAAGGAAGACAGGAATTTCTTTAAAACGTGGTAATAACAAGTGTCCTTCAACATCAGATCAACCAAAATTTGGCTCTCCTGAAGTATGCTCTGCAGTTGTTCTATTCGAGGAAAACGGTGAAACCAAATACGTTCTACTTTCAACATTATTTGTTCTTCAGACATTCCTCTTTAAAGGAAGAAAGTATTAGATGTAAGCAGTGTTGCCTGCATTTTGTTTCTGAGAACTGAATTTGTGCGTTGAGCAAACAAAATTTAACCACAACATACTGTTAAACCTTACTAATACTCAGAAGTAAGTTTGCTAAGAACCAAAATCTTAAAGGATATTAACATATCATTAATACTACTTTAGTTATAGGCATGTAAATATGTGGGGGGGAAACACAGAATAGCTTTTTCCCATTTTTGAAATATCATCATTGACATATAATGACCCTAACCCAAACTTCTATTGCTAAAATCAGTAAATGTTACTAAAAAAATCAACAAATCTTTGGGTTAAATTTATTTGGCTCCCAGTCTACGGTAAAATTGTGGCCCCATCTACAAAATCCTGGATAAATATACATTCTTTATATTAAATAGTTTGACTTTTGTCATAATTCATGTTTCCCTAACTATAGAAAGAAACAAAACCAATGTATTAGCCAGGAACTATTGGTTAAGGTGATGTGGCCCAGTATATTAAACCTTTTAAAAATAACTCCCACAAACCAGGCCTGATGTGAAGTTGTTTTCTCTCTTCATAGTGTCCATCCACTCTTCTAGAGGAGAAGCAGTACAATCCATTCCTGCGGAGTCATTCCCAGGATCTCCATCAGGCTCTGGGCCTGCAGCAGAAGCAGGACGAGGACTGGACATCATATCGCGCCAGAGTTTTAGAGGAGCTGCGCAGGCGGAAAGACATTTATAAGGACCGATAAGATGTTTATCCCCTTACATTTGGAGGATTTAACTAATGAAACCATTCCAACCCAAATGTATTGCTCCCTGTATACTGTGCCATCTACTTATATTGGCACCCTTGGTAAATACAAGCAAAGAAATACAATAAACGAATTAACCTCTGCTCTCTGGACAAAATAGCTCGAAATCATTTTTTCTTCATTTTTTTCTTTGGTTAATATTTTGAGCAAATGATTAAAATATCAAATATTTTTTAACAGCCCTCTTTTTTTTGGTATTTACCAAGGGTGCTAATATTAGCGGAGGGCACTCTATAATTGTGCTGGATTTAAAACACTAATGTGAATCTTAAATGGTGACCTATGGCAATGTTTCCCAACCCAGGAACAGTGTTTCCCAGTATTTCCAGGAACAGTGATTCACAGCCCTGTTCCTGGAGGCACACCAACAGTTTCATTGGGAAGAGTTTAAAAATGTTCCAGCACTACGTGTTTTCACACTCTTCCTAATCAAACATCTGAGTCAACTCCTCAGAACATTAGAAGAGGCTCCAAAACCTGAAATGAATGGGTCACATAAGAGAGAGAAATATGTATATATTCCCAAAAATGTACTGTTGGTGTGCAGTGGTGGAAAGAGTACTGAAACATCACACTCAGGTAAAAGTACCATTACTTGTCGAATAATTTAGTGAAAGTAGAGTAAAAATATTATTAATGCTACTCAAAGTATGAGTAAGAAGTAGCCCAAAAGTCTAATGGCCCGTTTTTACTGAGTGGTACGATACGGTTCGGTATGCTTTTATGTTTCCACTGTCTAAAAGTGTACTGAACCGTACCACTTTTTAGGTACGCCTGAGCAGTGGAAACGCAAGCCTGATAACAATGACCCGTACCGTACTGTACCACTCAGTGGAAACGGGTCATAAAAAAGGGCAGTGCTGTGAAAATATTCCACTATATACCCTGCAAATTAAAAATGTGTAAATTATTTACCATTTGAGGACTATACATTTCAAATGTGAGATTAATTTAATGTGAGAACACATTACATTAATATATGCACATATAATAAACCAACAGAATGTGAATCTGCCCTGTGAAGACTGACTAACAAGCTACAAGTGTGCATCCGTTGCACCACAAACCAAGCTTGGTCAGCACTGATAGAAGACATGCAATTTGAGCATGTGTTTGAAAAACGTAACATTCTGTAGTGCGTTTAGTTTTTGTTTGGGGCCATTTGGCGATTTCAGTCATCACACAGTCTCAGTCATTGTGCGTGAAAAATTTGTGTCTTGAATCTTTTAAAGGTCTTGTGAAGTGCTTCGAAATGTGCATTTTTTAAAACTATGTTTGACGTAATCTCACCTGAAAAATGAAGAGAGGGTGCGACGCGGAGTAGCTCCTCCCCTTTAAAAAACAGCTAATAGCGTTTTGTTTTAGCACAGCTCTGCCGGTGAGAGTGGTTGAGCTCAAAAGCATCAAATGAAAACCAAATGAGAAGGGGTGGGGCATATCAGATACTAGAGAGCATTTGATTGGTCAAGATTTAATGACTCGTCGGCGCCAATAGCCTAGTGGTTAGTGTGTCGACACATAGCACCGAGGTGCTCGCGGCGACCCGAGTTCGATTCCCGACTTGAGGTCCTTTGCTGATCCTTCCCCTATCGCTGCTCCCCACACTTTCTTGTCTGTCAATCTCCATGGTCCTATCAATAAAGGTGAAAACCTCAAAAAAATAATTATATATATATATATATATATATATATATATATATATAAAAGTTTTGATGACTGAAGCATGAGGTGATGTGAATCAAACTGTTTATACATGTTTATATCAGTTTTAGGTTTTGTAAATGCAAATTTTGTCACGGTTTTATACCACACTAGCTTATACATATCCTTTAAGATTAACATCTAAAAAAATGTTATTTTAATTTTACTGGACATTTAACACTTTAATGCTCTACACGTTTGCTGTATTTCTAAAGCGATTTGATTTGATGGGAATCACCGGACTGGTTATTCCAATTGGCTAGTAACTGTAGACAAGATTAAATAAACAACTTACAAAATTGGTGTTGTAGTAAAAGTACCACATTACAGCACTCAAGTAAAAGTAGGAGTGCCTATTTTGTTAAACTACCAAGTAAAGTACAATTCCTGAGGAAATACTACTCTATTACAGTAAAATGAGTAGGATTTTGTAATACTTTAAAGCAGTATTGGTGTACCTCCAGGAACAAGGTTGGGAAACAGTGCTCCAACTGCAGATTTGAGTGAAGTTGACTTGGGCATTTTTTGTATAAAAACAGATGTCTTTGAACTGTATTTGATAGACTTTGAGAGGCATTATCTGAACATTTTTAGACACGTTTTACTCTAGTTATGAAGCACTTGTTTTTTCTTACCTTGTTATTAATGTGCCGTGAACCACCCATGAAGTTTTGAAAACCTATGGTACCACAAGCAGTGATTTTTATTTATCAACGTGTTGTGATAATAAACCCATGAATTAGTAATTAATACGAGTCTGCGTTCTGTTTTTCAGTGTTGGAAATTGGCGCGACTGCAAGAAGGTTTACGGTAGATGTTGACAACATCGTTACTAAGGAAACCTGAGATGCTAATAAGTTTGAGGGATGAACGATAAAACACACAAACGCTAAATAAAGACGTTAATAGGCTAATGTTGACGCCGTTTCTGTTTGTACTGATTTCTGTAACGCATTTTTGAAGCTTGTAGTTCGATTTTCTGTATTTATTAGCGTTAGCGAAGCAAATTAGCGTTTGTTTGAAGCCTATTGAAGGATTGAGCTGTTAAAATCAATACGACCCAGGTAAGTTAACGTTAAAAAAATTAACGCACTTTTTAAATAACACTTATATATAACACTATAAATAACACTATAATCTTATAGCTTATATATTATATAAGGCATTCTATTTTGTTATAACGGTTTTTTTTTATTGTCGAGGAGTTTTAAGACACATGGAGGAAAGTGAATCATCCCAGAATGAAACAGGAGAGCTAAAAGCTTCAGTCAATGCAGTGGAGTTTATTAACAACATTGGTAAGCAATTAAAACATGACTATAATTCAGTAAGTGACGTCAATTTGAAAGTTTTTAACATCAGTTTGCCTGTCAGAAATGCTATTATAGGGCCAGAGACCATCTGGTAATGACGTTCGTGTCCTCCATGGCTTTATTATAGAAAAATTATAATATGTAAACGTTGTTTTTGGTTTATTAATTACCATTTGTAACCACAGTTTTACTATAAACATCATGGTTAGCGTTATACGTTGTTTAGTGTACCAACACCATGGGTGTTTCGAGGTTATCGTGGTTTAAATACAAAGACATGGGTTTATTTTTTTAATGGTCAATGTTTTGTTTCATTGAACTATTATTTAGTTAATTTATGTGTAATTCTAGAAGATTTACCATGTTAACACAAAGTAACAAATTCAAAGTAACAACAACTATGTAACTGTATTTTACATTGAATGGAGTCAATATTTATTTCAAATTCTTTCAGATTCTTATAATGTTAATCACCGTGAATTCATTTTCAGCCAAGAGGTTTAAAGTACATGATTGCATTTGGATTTTTTTATTTTTTATTGCAACCTACTTTTTCTGTCATTTGCAGCACAGGGAGATCTGGAGCAGTGTTTGTTCGCAGATTCGCTTGTGACCGTGTCCGATTCGGGTAGAGAACTGGGAGATTTCTCTGTAAGTGTTACTAAAGCGAGCTACAATGAGGAGCTTTGCTATCTGCTTCATGCCAACAGTCACGGAACTATTGATGACGTCCCTTGTGGCACATCCATCGTAGGTAAGCTTTGTATACTGACTTAAGTATATTTTTTGGTAGTGAGAACAAACCTATTTGTGTTGTATTTCTCAGTCTGTTCTTAGTCACAGTTGAAATCGTAATAGAGGATTTTAGATGACCTTGATGTTTTTTCTCATTACACAAGGTGTTTGTGTCTGATATGTTTTTACAAAGCAAGACAAAATGAACTTCCATTTAATGCTGACTATGAATTTGTGTGCTTTTGTTCCTTTCCTTTTGTGACATTGCTGAGTAATATGACTTCTCAAACAAGAAAATATGAAAGGCAAAACTAGATTTTGTCCATAGGAAGATTAGATCTTTGGATGATTGTTGTTTGCTATTGGTGGATCTCAAATGAGTGACAAGTTGTCCCTCATACCGATAAATGAAAAAAAGAGTTTTACAGATTTAGATATAAGATTACAATGGCACGTTAATAAGAAAATTGGCCATTAATAAATACGTTATATTAAATAATACAACATTCCATTTCAAATATATTTTATGCTGACTTTAAACTCTGAATAAACGGAAAATATTTTATTTGTGTTGTTAACAGCCTATATATCCAGAAATCTTGAGATACTGGAAGAGAATCATCATGAATATGTAAAGGTATCTTTTTCATTGTTATAAAAGCAAAGTTTACAAAAAGCATTTGCGTCAGTATGTGTTAACCAACAGATTTACATGAATTTAATAGAAATAGCTCATTTATTTCTATACGTCCTATCAAATCTGAGCCACTATAATTGTTCTAGCTGGAAAAGAAAACAGTTGACCGGAAGGTTCATATTGTTAGACAAGATGATCATCTAGTGGTTGACCGAGTCATCTCAGAGAGAGAGGTAAATAACATTCTGCTTAACATATTTTGAAAAGGGGTGACACGCATGTTTGATAACCTAAACATGACAGATTTTGTGTTGGTTTCAATAATGTCATTGAAATATTATAGTAATAATTTACCTAAAAAGGAATATTCTGTCATCATTTCCTCACCCTGAACACAACCTATTTGAGTTTTTTGAGTTAATATTTTAAAGAATGCTGATTGCTGGCACCCATTGTCTTCCTTAGTAATTTTTGTTCATACTATGGAAGTCTATGGGTGCCAGTAACAATCATTCTTCAAAATATTTAATATATATGTTATGTTTTTAAAATATATTTAAATTAAATTAATCACACTTTACAAAAAAAACAAAAACAAAAAACATCTCTTTAACTCATTTTTCAGGGAGTGAAAACACAAACCCACACATTTCCATTGAGCTCTCTAAATGGCTTTGTGTCTGAGGCATCCAACTTCCTTCTCCTGCGCATAATGGCTCGACAGAAGACTGTTCCAGAAAACATGACTTTCCTGTCATTAGATACAGATACTGTGCTTTCTAAGTCACTTTATGTAAGTCAAGGGAGACTACTGCTTTATTCCGTGTGACCAGTACATGTGTGATTGTAGATGTGTTTCTTTTAATTAATCTAAAATGAGACTGATACACTTGTTTGCTTCAGAAAGCACTTGGGTGGCAGAAGCAGATGGTTGGAGTAGATTTAGTCAATATCTTTGGGATTGAAAGGACCATCTCCTCTGCACATCACTCCTCGGCAACCTGGCATTGCTACTTCATGCCTGATGGGTAGAATACTCTTTTTGTATTTGACTAGAAAGAAAAACATGTAGTGTGTTACTCATAAGGATAAAGATACAGGATTTAGTACGGGTGCTGGAAATTCTTAAAAATGCTTGATTTTTAATCTGCTGCTTTCAAGGATTGATAAGTGCTTTGATTTTGCATATAGTGCTTGAAACTACTTGAAAATTTAATTGTGTTGCTTTTGTAATAATTTATCTTACTCAGTAGGTAATAATTATTAATTAGCTAAATAAAAAAAGTTTTTGATTTGATATAAAATAAAAACTCTGGTGTCTGTACTATAACCTGCCTTTTTTAAAAATTTGCCCTTTGAAATTAAAATAAATATAAACTTAAAATGAAATATGACACATTTACATTACAAATAAATGACTAATTCAATGTTTGACTTGGTAAATTCAGTAACAAAACTGTTGCTTAGAATACTGTACTATAGAAACAAATAGCATCTGATATAACTTTATGAAGTCTGCATATGCAGGTAAATAGGCCACACTTGCTGAAAAAAAGTGCTGGAAAAGATTGAAAATGCACCTCAAATGTGCTTAAATTTGACAAAAGATGTAAGAACCCTGGTGGTAGCTATTGATAAGAATCTTTCGGTCAAAATCAGTTGCTTCCATATATTCTTGATATTTCAATTTAGTGGTAGATATATGTTTGAAAATGAACTTTAACTAAAATATTTTTTACACAGGCATCTAGCAAGCAGAGTGCAGTTGGGCTCACCTGCAGTCATGAAGTTACTGTATTTGCCTTTCTTGCTGGATGGAGGTAACAACATTTTATCACTTTACACTCTTTTGTGATCATAATTCATCTTTACAGTCCAAAAAAATAAAGTAAAATCAGATTAAAACATTTAGCTTTTTTTTTTTCCAGTGGAGAAGGACAAAATTCCAGTGTTTGAGAAGAAGCCACTAATTTGGGAGGAAGATATGGAGCTTTACTCCAAGTTTCTTGACCGAAAGGTATCACAGATATATGTTATTGTAATATTTTGTGCGATGACTATTCATAAAGACCTCTACACAGTTATTAAAACAATATTGTGGGGTACAAAAATCAATTTGTTAAAATGTTCAACCTAAAACATATTTAATGGATAGTTTTAAACGAACATTTACTTATGTAATTACTGTGTAATTTTTTCGTTAACACACAGAAGTTATTTTGAAGAATTGTGAAAACTGGTAGATACTGATTCTCATTTTAAAAAAAAAAAACTATAGAAGTCAAAGGCTACATGTTTTCAACAGTCTTCAAAATATCTTCTTTTGTGATCTATTTTTAAAAAGCGAACATGTTTGCTGTACTATCCCTTTAAGTTTTAGACACTTAAAGTTTGTTTAGGTGACTCATTTTACGCATTCATAACACAGGAAGAGCTCAAAGCAGATTACTCCTCATACATCAGACAACACCCTGAGCTGAAGGCTTTACTGGCGGACTTCCTGCAGTTTCTGCTGTTGAGAAAACCTCAAGATGTCTTCTCGTTTGCGCGTGACTTTTTTGCACCCTTTGCCTCTCATAGTCCTCCTGGAAAATCCCAGAAGGAGTCCTGAAACTTTCTGTCGGGGTTTTAAGGGCTAACCATGATGTGTCTGATGTTAGCCAAGACAGAAAATAAAGGTTTTCTTCTAATGGTGCCTTGGTATAGTGACTGTTTTTGTAAGTACTCTTAGTGTTGAAATTGAGCTTATTTAAAAATACCTAAGACATCAAACATTAGTGTATAAAATAAATATTGACTTTTTTATTCTTAATTACCATGTTTTTTGTAATTGTTGTAATATTTGAAAATTGGTATAGAAAAAAACAATCTAAACAGCATTATACAGATATGCTACACATTAAATAGCTTAAAATACTATTTTTTCGTGTCAGAGTTACTGTAAATGGGAAGGATTTCTTCAGAATTACGTGACTCGTTTGAGGCCTGCCTTGACTGCAGTAAGAGGAGGGCTCAAAAAATACATCAGAAGTCAGACACGTGTTGAAACTCGTCATTTATAGTATACATTACAGTGTTTTTGAACATGATTTTTCATTATTTGGTTATATTTATAGTTGTTGTGGTACCATAGCAATTTTTTAAATGGGCTATTTTTTCATAATATGCTTCAAAAACACTAGTATTTCTAACGTGGGAGTGGATGTGATTGAAATATGAAATATAATGTTTTTACAAAGAGATGGTAACAATTACAGAAGATGAACAACTCATTAGTTAAAAGGGTGTATTTAAAATATAAATCTGTATATTCAACAGTGGTAAGCGTTAAAAGAATGTCAAAATGAATATACAGCAAGAAAGGTTTCAAGCAATCTAATTTGGCTATATATAAATTAAGTAGCTAAATTGCAAGATGCTTTGAGTAACAGGCCATGACAAATGTTTGTTTGTTTTGCTAGTAATGTCCATAGAATTTGGCATTTTATTGAACAAGTGGTCTATTTCTCATTTCAGACTTTCTAGGGGGCATTAGAAGGTATAAAGTGACAAACAGTTGAAGACAGAAATATAAGCCCTCTCGTTAAGTTAAAAAATGTATTGCATTTTTAATAACCAATTTCTAAATACTAATTTCTTAACTAAAAATATTATATAATTCACATAATATTTTATTATTATTATTATTATTGTTATTATTATTTTATTTATTTAAAAAATTTTTTTGCATGATACTATTCAGCCTAAAGTGCAATTTAAAAAGTTACATAGGTTAAATAAGCTATTAGACAACAGTGGTTTGTTCTGTAGACATAAATTAATTCTTAAGGAGGGCTGATTATATTGACATGTTTATAGGCTTATAAAAACTCGTTTTACTCCAGCCAGGCTAAAATAAATAGTCTATTCTAAAGACTTTCTCCAGAAAAAAAACTATTAGGCTGTAGGAAATACTGCAAAAATGATCTTGCTCTATGAAACGGGACCTGGCCCAACCGGGGATCGATCCAGCGACCTTCTTGCTGTGAGGCGAACGTGCTACTCAAGCGCCACC
>CAIGQQ010038854.1:446259-458077 GCA_903798035.1 Danio albolineatus | reverse complement strand
TTATTTATGTTATTTATTAAATTACCCATTAAATTGTATTTTATTAATGTCTACCCCCACCTCAACCATAAACCCAACCGTCACAGTAAAGTAAAAACAGTAGCTGTACAGAGTATTATTTATGATGTTTATTAAATTACCCAATAAATTGTATTTTATTAACGCCTACCCCTTCCCCAACCCTAAACCAAACCAAACCAAAAAAAAGGAAATTAAAAACTATTACTCATTACTTAAAACCTACTTACTCATACCTTAGGAACAGTATAGCAGAAAATTTTGGCGAATTTAAAACCTTGACTTTTCCAAACCGTGGTATACCTTGAAAACGGTTATCGTCCCATGCCTATTTCTAACAAACAAACACCTAGCACACATTTTGGGTTTTAGCAATATTTTATTTTAGGCCTTTAATCATTAGTTAAATTTTTATTATTATTAATGTTTATTTGATATTTATACATTCTTAATCAAACATTTGCCCTGATATTCTAAAAAAAAAAGAGAGAAAAAAAATCACATGTGATTGAGTACATGAAGATGTAAAAAAGTGGTCAGTTCTTCCAAAATGCTCCATGTTGTCAGTATATATGAACTATTAATTAATTGAATTCCAGAAAAGGTGCTATATTGTGATCAATATAAATTTTCAGAATATGACATGACTTGTTTGAGCCCAATTATCCTGCAGCTGAAAAATGTTTGTTATTGTTAAACACAGCGTATAACTGCTATGACAAATAAGTAAGATGAGTTCAAAGTTGTATTTATTATTCGAAACGTAAAGGATATTGGCAAATTGCTAATTTAGTGTCATTTGATTTGCATTCATGTAGCCAAATGAATATTACATACTGAACCAACGGCCTCTTGGATACTGTCTAATCATCAACAACTACAACTTCAAGTACAACAAACGAACAGGCACTGATATGGACCAAGGTATTTCTGGCTAAAGTGTCGAGCTCATATATATGACCCTGGATCACAAAATCAGTCTAAATGATCAAAATATTCTTTTATGGCAAAAATCATATGTATATATATAGATATATAGATATATATATATATACATATATATATATATATATTTACTGCTGCTTGTTTAAAAATAATATTTAAAATGAGCTAAAATAACTCTATTATTCATTTGTTCGGTGGGGACACCTTAATTGTTTTATGTACGATCCACTTAAATTTGTAAAAACTAAATTAACTTAATTGATTTGAGTTGGGACAATATGAATGGTGTGCAACCCTGCATTTTCTACTTTGTATGTATTTATTAAAATTTGTGATGTTTAAATTTCTCTCTCTCTCTCTCTCTCTCTCTCTCTCTCTCTCTCTCTCTCTCTCTCTACAGATAGACTTGTTGCATTGTTTAGCAGAATGCATTTCAAGGTTGAGGTACGGAAAGATCTGGAAGCCTCAGCTATGAAAAAGGCGATAAATCAGTTTGCAAATATGAATCATTCTCCAATGGGTGCTTTTGTCTGCTGTATTCTCTCGCACGGAGAGAAAGGCACAGTTTTGGGCATAGATGGTAAACCGGTTGAAATCCGAGAAGTCACACTGCCTTTTGCTGAATGCAGAACACTTGCAAGCAAGCCCAAGCTTTTCTTTATTCAAGCCTGCCAAGGACATGAGGCCCAGGTTGGTGTTTGGACGTCGGATGGACACGAGGATGCTCTTGAGGAAGAAGAAAAATATGAGGAGGATGCAGGAATGCTGGCGTTGCGCAAAATTCCAATCGAAGCTGATTTCCTGATCGGAATGGCCACAGTGGAGCACTATCTCTCCTACCGACACACTAAACAGGGCTCTATCTTTATCCAGGAGCTCTGTCGTAAGATGGAGGAATTGTGTCCCAGGTGAGTTCAAATGAGACTCGTTCATGCTAAATTTGCCTCATTTGATTTGTATAACTTTATATTCCTGCTCCACGATGATTACACATGTGAACAAATGGGATGTGATGCATATAAGGGAGTTACTTTGCAGTTAGTCTTTAGCTTTCAACTATTTAGCCCATAAGTGCAGCTTCAAAAACTAATACTTAAAGGGACAGTCTGATGCAAGAATTTATCATTTTAGTTAGATTCAGAGAGGACTAATGTTGCTTTCTTCTGATTGATTGGAACAACTGACGTCTTACTGAGTCGTTATATTTGATACTCTCTAATAAGCATCTACAGTATAAAGTTAAATGTAAAGGTATAGTTCACCCAAAAATGAAACAAATCTGTCATCATTTACTCATCCTCCACTTGTTTCTAACCTTTTTAGATTTCTTTCTTCTGATGAACACAAAAGAAGATATTTGGCAGAATTTTGGAAACTGGTAACCATTGAGTTCCATAGTGTTTGTTTTTCCAACTTGTATGTCAATGGTTACCGGTTTCCAACATTTAAATTGATAAATTTTTCTTCTTTCATTAACAAATTCTCTGATTTTGAAGGTCTATATGCTGGTGTATATGAGCTTTTTCTAATTTTTCCACAGTTTTGTGAAATAAATTTGCACAATTTACATACTGTGTATTCTAAAATAAACTAGGTATGAATAGTAAATGTTAATCAGTTAAATAAAGCCTGAACCGTTTATACAAGGGAGGATGAATCCATACTTTCATGTTGTTGATGCCAATTTCTGATCCTACCATCTGAATGTTGCAGCAGAAATTGAGACTCATCAGACCAGGCAATGTTTTTCCAATCGTCGATTGTCTGATTTTGGTGAGCCTGTGCGAATTTTAGCCTCAGTTTTCTGTTCTTAGCTGACAGCAGTGGCACCTGGTGTGGTTTTCTGCTGCTGTAGCCCATACGTCTCAACGTTTGACATGTGTTAGCGTTCAGACATGCTCTTCTGCATACCTTGGTTGTAACGAGTGATTATTAGAGTTACTGTTGCCTTTCTATCAGCTGGAACCAGTCTGGACATTCTCCTCTGACCTCTGGCCACAGAACTGCAGCTCACTGGATATTTTCTCTTTTTCAGACCATTCTCTGTAAACCCTAGAATTGGTTGTGCGTGAAAATCCCAGTAGATCACCAGTTTCTGAAATACTCAGACCAGTCCGTCTGGCATCAACAGCCATGACACATTTAAAGTCACTTAAGTCACCTTTCTTCCCCATTCTGATGCTCGGTTTGAACTGCAGCAGATCGTCTTGACCATGCCTAAATGCATTGAGTTGCTGCCATGTGATTGGCTGATTAGAAATTTGCGTTAACGGGCAGTTGGATAGGTGTACCTAATAAAGTGGCTGATGTTTTATGGTTTAATCAATGTAAGCAAACGAAGAGGGAAAAGAGTTCCTGTGTTGCACTGTTTGATCACCTTTTTCATTCTAATGTCTTTGAAAAGATCTGCTCCCTTCTTTCCTCTGAGAATAACGCTCCTGTTGAATACTCTTGATTATGAATTGACTTTGTTGGATTTATAGAGCGGTGGTTCCCAATGTGGGGCTCGGGACAATGAAGGGGGCTGCTCAGGGATTTCCAAAGATCAAATTCATTTGATTAAACTATTAGAATTATTTTATTCATAACTCACAGAAGATAAAAATAGTAGTTAATAGTTACATAAAAAAACCAACATACAATTTTTTTTTTCCATTGGATCGCGACGCCTGGAGTGATTACGTTATATTACAGGTACAGCAATAGAGTCAGAAGCAGCAGATTAATTTTATAGCACCAGGTTAAACCTTCTGACACCTTTACTGCACTCGCAGACATTAAACATAAATACAGGCCACAACTGAACATGGAGGATGATCTCCGAGTAGACTTGGGCTATTGGTAACTTGGCCTATTTATAACCACCTCATAGGATATTGGTTGTTGTGAGTCACTGGCATTGTTATTTTGGGGGTTGCGGGCTGAAAAGTTTAGGAGCTCCTGTCATAGAGTAAGCTTTCTGTCTTTTTTTTTTATAGGAAAGAGGACATGTTGTCCATCCTGACAAAGGTGAACTTTGAAGTGAGTAAAAAGATTTTAAAGGGCCACAAGCAGATGCCACAACCACGCTACACGCTGACCAAGAAACTAGTCCTGCCCATAGACTGAAGTGTCCAACTGACCAATTGACTGGATGCACAGTGGACAATCTTCCGTTTTTCTGTCACTCATAATTCTTCAGGGATGATGACACACTTCGGTACTATTGTTTTGTAATGGTCTTGCTCTTTCTTTTTTTTTTCTTTTTTTTTTTGCAGTATGATCTTTACTATGAAATGAAACAGTTTACAGCACTTAGAGAATTCAGCTGAATGATCAATACAATATAGAAGCAATAACAATTTATATTTGGTAATATGCAAAAATATTACAAAGATCTCTTTTTTTTTAGGTGAAGGACTTTGTACCATCTGATGTTTTGAATGCTGTTGTAACTGGAAATGTCTGCCTTTAATGTACATGATTGAACTAAAAGCACAGTTTGAAGTTGTAAAAGAGCAGTTGTATGAAATCACTGATGTATTGAAAACAACAAATAAACATCTTTGTCTTATTATTTTTTTAGCAAATAATGCAGTGGTGGAAAGAGTACTGAAGAATCATACTCAAGTAAAAGTACCATACTTGCACAAAAATGTAGTGCAAGTAGAGTAAAAGTATCTGTAGTAAACATTACTCAAAGTATGAGTAAGACATTTTAGAAGTACTCAAGAGTAGTGAGTATTACGCTGTGAAAAGTTGATGCGTGTACAGAATGTTACGTTTACACATCCCTGCACAAACAACATGTAGTGTATTTAGGGATCTTCCTATTTTCGTTCATTCCTTTCAACCTTCCTTCAATTATTTGTTTGTTCTCTCCTTTATTCATTCGTTTGTTCCCTCATTCCTTCGTTCACTTGTTCATATTTTTGTTCCTTCCTACATTAGGTCCTTTGTTCTTTTGTTTGATCGTTCCTTCCTTCTCTCCTTAGTTTGTTCAGTCCTTCCTTGAATTCTTCCTTCATTCGTTTGGTCCTTCCTTCTTTCCTCTCTTTATTTGTTCACTCATTCTTTTATATGTTTGTTCCTTCATTAGATCCTTTGTTCATTCCTTCATTTATTTGGTTCTTTGATCCTTCCTTCCATTCCTTGTTCGTTCCTTCCTTTTATTTGTCCCTTCCATTCTTCATTCGTTCCATTTAGTGATTGTTTAAGGCTGTTTGGTGATTTCAGTCATCATACAGTCGACATCCATCATTTTCAGTGACATGCAGTCTATAAAAGTCATTGCGTGTAAAGATTTTGGACATCTTCTTTGACATTTTTAATGTTTCCAAAAGGTTTGCCGCATTTATAAAGCGCCCATGTCTTGAGGTTGTTTAGTATGATGCGATTTACTTTCTATGTGTGATTTAATTGGACAGGAATCACAGGACTGATTTATATGCTTTAGACAATGACCATAGACAAGAAATAAATAAAGTAGTGACTGCTGGTTAAAGGAAAGTAGTGAAGTAAAAGTACCGATACTGCACCACATTTTTAAAACTACTCAGTAAATTACAATTCCTGAGAAAAAGTAATCGATTACAGTAGTTTGAGTATTTATAATTAGTTACTTTACACCAGTGAAATAATGTTGCATCACAAAACACGTTTGTTTTCCACCCTAACCTAGGCCCTCTTGTTAGCATATTTTACATAAACTTGCCTACAGAAAAAAAAACTAACTTTTGTAATTGTCATTACTCACATTTAAAATACTACCTACATTCATGTGTTCTCCTTTGGCTTAGTCACTTTATTTATCAGGGGTCGCCACAGCGGAACATCAGATATGCACTTTTATGCAACAGATGCACTTTTTAACACAACCCAATACTGGGAAACACCCATACACTCATTTAGTGTCCTACCAGCGACGATATACAGCCATATCGCACCGCTACGAGTGTGATATTGCGTTTATACAACAGTTTAATGA
Source organism: Danio albolineatus (assembly GCA_903798035.1). NCBI lineage: Eukaryota > Metazoa > Chordata > Actinopteri > Cypriniformes > Danionidae > Danio > Danio albolineatus. The sequence goes on along the minus strand of CAIGQQ010038854.1, from coordinate 452,148 downwards.
CACAATCGTGCATATATATAAAAAATCAAACATGAGAGTCTAAAACCTTTTGTAAAAGGGACTACTTTCTTCCACCATTCATTCACATCTGCAGCTGACGTCACAACAGCAGAAACCATTACCAGTTCACCAACATCACTTTAGAGCTAGTATTTGAATGATTCTCTAGCGTGATGACAAAACAGGTGATTTTGCTCACATTTTAAGATTATAAGGCTGAACGGCATGAAATGCCATCGGTCTAGAGACATTTTATTCCTCTGTTGCAATCAGGATATTAATTAATCCTGTGAAACCTTAAGCAGCGCTGACATTCTAAGATTACAAGGCTGAACGGTAATACAAAGAGTGGCCAACAGCTACAATATTTGTTAAACTGTAGTATCCTCTGCTTGTCATTGTATGCAGGCAGAGTAATATACAAGGGTCAAGAGGCTGTACAGGAGCTTGGGATGGGCGGATCGATCCTGCAGCATTGATATTTTTGATACTGGGAATGTATCAAAAGGATTGATCCTTAAGTAAAAGTATCAATCTTTTCTGGGGGTTTTCTTACTGAGTAAAATATCTCAATAATTATAGCGCCACATATTATATAAATATTTACTTAAATAGGAACACGAGTGGGAACTATAATATCCTTCCGCTGTATCTCCGCTAATGGGTCAGCGTTTGCTCGCGGCTCAGTAGTACAGACACCACACACACACCCAGCGCAGGTTGTAAAACTTTGACAGAATCCTTTAAGAAATCCGATCAATGTCCAGCTAAGTAAGTGGGAATTATTTAACAAAAAGTCGAGTCGAGTTCAATACAGACAGCCGGTTTATATTAAGTTTTACCTAATATATGTTCATATGAACACACAGATGCACACACTGTAAATATAATATGCTGAGGGGGAATCATTATATAGCATATATTGGCATATATCAGATTTCTGTTACGTTTCACAGGGATCAGGATAATAGACTGTAGCCTACTCAAGTAAAGACATTTAGATTTTTTGTAGTTTAGTTTAAATAATTTTAAATAAACTTGTTTATCAAATAAAATCCAAAGTTTAGGTCCACATAATAACTGGGAGAGATGTACTTTTTTAATTAAACAAGGTTTCTGCAGTGTATTATTTTTTGTTATATACAGCGGGGAAAATAAGTATTTGACACATCAGCATTTTTATCAGTAAGGGGATTTCTAAGTGGGCTACTGACACAAAATTCCTACCAGATGTAGCCATCAAGCCAAATATTGAGTTCATACAAAGAAATCAGAACATTTAAGTATACAAGTTGAGTCATAATAAATAAAGTGAAATGACACAGGGAATAAGTATTGAACACATGAAGATAACAAGGTGCAAAATGGCATAGAAAGTCAGGAGATCTGTCAGTATTGAGAGAAAAACCCTGCTCCCTATCAGTACTAATTGGTATCAGCTGCTTTAGTCCTAATTGATGGCCTATAAAGGCTTCTCATTACTCAGGAGGCACAAAGGAAAGACTTCATGATGGGTAAAAACAAAGAACTCTCTCAAGATCTGCGTAATCTTATCGTTGAAAAGCATTTTGATGGGAATGGTTATAGGCGCATTTCCAGAATGCCGAATGTTCCTGTGAGCACTGTGGGGGCTATTATCCGGAAATGGAAAAAGCATAAGTTCACCATAAACCGGCCACGATCAGGTGCTCCACGTAAGATCCCTGTCCGAGGAGTCCAAAGAATAATCAGGAGAGTTCTCCAAGAGCCAAGAACCACTCGGGCAGAACTTCAGGAAGACCTCGCATCAGCAGGTACTATTGTTTCAAAGAAAACTATAAGCAATGCACTGAACCACCATGGCATCCATGCACGCTCACCACGCAAGACTCCATTGCTGAACAAAAAGCATGTTGAGGCCCGGTTAAAGTTTGCGAAACAGCATTTGGAGAAGCCTGTGGATTATTGGGAAACTATAGTATGGTCAGATGAAAGCAAAAATGAACTTTTTGGCAGTCATTCTACACATCATGTTTGGAGAAGAAATGGCACTGCCCACCACCCCAAGAACACTATACCAACAGTTAAGTTTGGGGGTGGAAGCATCATGGTTTGGGGCTGCTTTTCAACAAGGGGTACTGGCAGACTTCATATTATTGAAGGTAGGATGAATGGAGAAATGTACCAGGACATTCTGGATAAAAATCTGCTGCCATCTACCAGAAAGCTGAAAATGAAAAGAGGGTGGACATTTCAGCAAGACAATGATCCCAAACACAAGGCCAAGGAAACAATGAAGTGGTTTCAAAGAAAGAAAATCAAGTTGCTTGAATGGCCCAGTCAATCACCTGACCTACATCCCATAGAAAATCTATGGAGAGAACTGAAGATCAAAGTTCATAAAAGAGGCCCAAGGAACCTTCAAGATTTAAAGACCGTTTGTGTGGAAGAATGGGCCAGAATCACTCCTGAGCAATGCAGACGACTGGTCTCTCCATACAAGAGGCGTCTAGAAGCTGTGATCACCAACAAAGGCTTTTCTACAAAGTATTAAGTAAAGTGTGTTCAATACTTATTCCCTGTGTCATTTCACTTTATTTATTATGACTCAACTTGTATACTTAAATGTTCTGATTTCTTTGTATGAACTCAATATTTGGCTTGATGGCTACATCTGGTAGGAATTTTGTGTCAGTAGCCCACTTAGAAATCCCCTTACTGATAAAAATGCTGATGTGTCAAATACTTATTTTCCCCGCTGTATGGTACCAACTGGCCCAGCTGGGGATCGAACCAGCGACCTTCTTGCTGTAAGGCGAACGTGCTACTCACTACGCCACTGTGGCGCCGTTTTGTGTTTAATTGAATAATAATAATAATGGTGATGATAATAATAATTATAATAAAGGTGATTAAAAAACTGTAATCACTATAAAATATTTAATTAAAGTATTGGTATCGGTATCGATATCGACGATACTTGTCTTGAAATACTTGGTATCGGATCAGAAACAAAAATATTGGTATCGCCCATCCCTAACAAGAGCTGTTATTTGCAGAATAACGCATGACTATGAGCCAATCAGATTCAAAAACCAGACAGAACTGTTGTATAAATAATATATATAGAATTACTGGCCCCCTTTGAAAATTCTTTTGTCTTTTTTTAAATATTTCCCAAATGATGATTAACAGAACAAGGAAATTTTCACAGTATGTCTGATAATATTTTTTCTTTCGGAAAAAGTCTTATTTGTTTTATTTCGCCTAGATTAAAAGCATTTTTTAATTTAGAAAAAAGTTATTTTTTCTTTCGAGTCTACAGAACAAATCATCCTTATACAATAACTTTTATTTTTGAAGCATCCCAATAGAACATACACATACTCTAGAAACATAATTGTCAAAAAAAAGCGCACGCATCAATCTTACAAAAATACAAAAATGAAGTGACCAACACCAAGGATCCAAAAATTTTTTTTTATTTACTTTAAAAAAAACTCAAGACAACAAACTTTTCTATTGTCTCTAATATGAATTCACAGGTGGTAACACAGCTCTGAAAAAAGTGTTGGCAGCAAATTCACAACTTGGGACCTGACAGTGGAGGTTTGCGTGTGGATGGCTATACAGTATCATCTTTTGTGATTCCCAGTGAGGATTTCTGTGCAAAGTTACCTTACTGAGGAGATTGGAACTGAATGATTTTATGTGCATAAAAACTGCTTAGTTGCCAGAAAGGCACATTACACTGTTTGCATCTGTACATTACGGCAAAACCAAAAAAGCTGAGTTGTCCAGTTAATGCATATTCTTAAATAAAAGACGTAAGAGGTTGTGAGGTGATGCTAACTAACAATGTAGCTTTCAAGTACACAGCTCAAGATAACAACAAATGTTTTTTTTACACAGACATTACTTAAGAAACCCTCAAAAATGTTTGAACACATATACTATTACACATTGTAGATTCTAATTTAAGGCTTAAAACACATCACTCTGCATCTGAACTGATTGACACACTAAGAAGTAAGCAAATCAAACACGTGGCTCCCTTAAGGGGGCAACACATTTGTGTTTAGAATAAGAAGGACAGCCTGTGTTTGTGCCTTTTATTAATGCCCGAATCATTGTTTTCTGCTTTAAGATAAATGCACTTCTCTATAAAAAGCAACATAAAGCATAAGAGTAGACGGGACAGTCAATTTTAAACAGTAAGTTACCATTTATTGTCACAGTTATACTTAGAATGGGAACATAAAGTAAATTACTGTCATTTCTTCTTTGCACTACACAATGTCATACAAATCCTACTCCTTTTACAGTAAAATACTGTTTCAATTTATTAGAGCAAAACATTGACTATTTACAGTTATTTACCGCAACCTACAGCAAGGATTAACAGTGTACAATTTAAATAACTGCCGCAGACAAGACATCTAACAATCTATGCCCACCTCCACCCCCTTCCTTTTGGAAGGACATCTATTTTTCATTCATTCATCCATCCATCCACTCAGGAAATACCTAAACGCGTGATAGGTGATACCTGACCATCAGTTTAAATGCTGAATATTATAAATTAAAATTATAATTATACTATAAAAAAATAAAAGCAATATTATTATAATAAAATAATTATTATTATTATGCAAATATTCTAAATGATCAACTCAATGTAAAGACACAACTGGAGTGATTTAAGATCTTCTAAAAACATATATTTTGCAGTAATTTTAATTTCATATGAGAATTTTAGAGAAAACAAAATTGTCTAAAATTATTTTTTCTCTGAGACCTGACTCTGATGGCAGAGAAATAATGATATTAAGGCCCAATCCCAATTCTATTTTTGTACCCCTATCCCTTGCCCTTCAAAGGGCTTCAAAATTTACCCCTAAGAAATGGGACAGCACTACAGCACCTGCACACTTCATCAGGTCATCGCAATCTTTTGCTTCATATGAGATCAGACGATCGCGACTGCTGTAGTGAGTCCAGTTGTGGGTTTTTTTTGGCATTTATATTCAGGAAATCATTGAAGGCATATATTATGTTATCATAACGATATAATGTGACAATATGATCATAACTGTACTGTGCATTTACACAGTGGCCATATTCATCTATGTAAACACACAATAACAACATTAACATTATACCAGACGCTGTAAAAAGGTCATTCCCAGCCACTAGACTTTTCTGACAGGGTATTTGAGTGTCATCGAGAGACAGAATGTTGCGGGACTACTATACAGGAGTTAATATTATGGATTATAGAAAGCGAAATTTTGAAAAAATAAAATAAATTAACAACCTTGATGGTAAAACACGAATGCCGTTATTAATGTATTAAAACATATGCTTGTTTGTTGTAAAAATCCATAATAATGACGAAAAAAATACTAGTTTGTGGATCTCCTTACTAAAGGGAGCAGCTATACTGCTGTTGTGGCTGGTGTATTCTGGGATATTCTCTTACCCCTTGGTTTCGAGTGTGGTCCTGAAAAATCTCCATTTAAAGGGGTATATACCCCTTCCCCTTAGCCCTACGCCTTCAAGTTAAAGAGAATTGGGACACCCCTACCCCTTCACGTGAACGCACAAAACCAGGGGTAGGGGTAAGGGGAAGGGCTAAAGGGTAAAACTGGGATTGGGCCTAAGTCTAACTTCCCTGACTCATCATCTATCCTTTGTGCTTCACACAAGGGGTTAGGGTTAGGGTTAAAGGCTTTTACGCCAGTTTTACAATGTATAAAAGGTGCATGTTTTGTTTCTGCGTGCCTGTTAAACAACCGGTATTCACACCGGGAGCAGAAGCAGCGGCGCATAAAGCGCACAAGAATGGTGTTCTGCACACATGCGTCAGTTTGTTTTCGATTAAACTGCGTTGCTTTATTTACTACATTA
>CAIGQQ010038854.1:430977-446249 GCA_903798035.1 Danio albolineatus | reverse complement strand
CATCGATAGGTGATACCTGACCATCAGTTTCGTATCATTGCTGAGGTGTGATCCTCTAGTTTCTCCACTCTACTCTGTAAAAGACAAAGACAACATCGATGATACTCTACCTTCTTGTTTAGTAATATCTATCTATCTATCTGAAGGAGATACCTGACCATCACTTAGTTTGTAAAAATTTAAGTATATAATTTTTAATGTTTTATAAAGTTAATTTGATTCAACTTAAAAATGTAAGGCAGTACCTACTTTATTACAATGTACTTGTCATTACTGACGTGTTTCCCTGTTCTTCCACATGCTCCATGCCAATCTGCCAAAGAGAAAGATATCAAGTCTTTAATTAATCTTAATACATTTTTTGGAAACTAACTGCATTGTTCAGTCTGTTCAAGCAGTTCTACCTGTTTGCTGACCTCCAGGTCTTCCAGTATATCTCCACCGTTCCTCTTGTGAGTCTCAGGGGTGTTGCTAGACATATAGCTCTACTGGGGCACAGGCCCCCTCCAACGCAATTATTAAAAATGATTTACCCATATATAAATAGTGATACTGAATAATAGAAATTAAAATTATAATTATACTATAAATAAATCAAATAATATTTATTATAATAAAAGTATTGTTATTATAATTATGCAAATATTATTCTAAATAAATAACAGAAATCAATTCAATGTAAAGACACAACTGGAGTGATTTAAGATCTTCTAAAAAAATCGTTTGCATGAATTTTAATTTCATACGAGAATTCTAAAGAACACAAAACAAAAAAAAAACTTCTAGAATTATCTTTTGTCTGAGATCTGACTCTGATGGCCGAGAAATAACGATATTAGGGCCCAATCCCAATTCTATTTTTGCACCCCTATCCCTTCCCCTTCCACTTGAAACAGAGTGTGAAGGAGAAGGGCTTCAAAAGTTACCCCTAAGAAATGGGACAGGACAACAGCACCTGTTTCTTACCCCTTGGTTTCGAGTGTGGTCCTAAAAATTCTCCCTTTCGAGGGGTATTTAGCCCTTCCCCTTAGTTTCAAGCTAAAGAGAATTGGGACACCACTACCCCTTCACGTGAACGCACAAAAAGAGGGGTAGGTGTAAGGGGAAGGGCTAAGGCCCAATCATAATTCTATTTTTGTACCCCTACCCCTTCCCCTTGGCCCTTAAAAACCGAGTGTGAAGGGGAAAGGGCTACAAAATTTACGCCTAAGAAATGGGACACCCCTAAAACACCTGCACAGATCATTATATGTCATCACGATCTTATGCTTCATATGAGATCAGACGATCGCGTCTGCTGTAGTGAGTCCAGTTATGTTATTTTTTGGTGTTTATCTTCAGGAAATCACTGAAGGCATATATTATGTTATCATGACGATATAATGTGGCAATAAGATCATAACTGTACTGTGCATTTACACAGTGGCCATATTAATCTATGTAAACACACAATAAAAACATTAACATTATACCAGATGCTGTAAAAAGGTCATTCCCAGCCTCTAGACTTTTCTGACAGGGTTTTCGAGTGTCATCGAGAGACAGACTGTTGTGGGACTATCCAGGAGTTATTATTATGGGTTATAGATAGCGAAATTTAGCCGCTTTTATTTTAGCTTTTTTTTGACAACCTTGATGGTAAAACACAAACGCGGTTATGAATGTATCAAAACATATGCTTGTTTGTTGTAAAAATCCATAATAATGACAAAAAATACGAATTTGTGGATATCGTTACTTAAAGGTGCAGCTATACTGCCATTGTGGCTGGTGAATTCTCTTACCCCTTGGTTTCGAGTGTGGTCCTGGAAAATCTCCATTTGAAGGGGTATATACTCCTTCCCCCTAGCCTTATGCCTTCAAGTAAAGGGGAATTGGGACACCGCTACCCCTTCACGTGAACACACAAAGCGAGAGGTAGGGGTAAGGGGAAGGGCTAAACAGTAGAATTGGGATTGGGCCTAAGTCTAACTTCCCTGACCCATCATCTCTCCTTTGTACTTCACATAAATAAATCATCTTACAGGAGCCATGTTTAGTCAACATATGATCATCATTATATTACTTAAATGTTAGTTTTGTCAACTCGCAAAACTTACTGTGTGCCAACATCACTGCATTAAAGGCTTTTACGCCAGTTGTACAATATATAAGCGGGGCGTGTTTTTACAGCGTGCATGTTAAACAACCGGTATTCACATCTGGAGCAGAACCAGCGGCGCGTGAGGTGCACAAGAATGGTGTTCTGCACACATGCGTCAGTTTATTTTCGATTAAACTGCGTTGCTTTATTTACTACATTACCCCATTTACTGGGGCACGTGCCCCTGTGTATGGGGTCTAGCGACACCCCTGGTGAGTCTCCTGCTCCTGATGCTCTTGTGAGTCTCCTTTTTCTGCCTGTTGTGTGTTCATTAACTACATCTTAAATAACTGCCACAAAGAAGACATCTATTTAACAATCTATGCCCACCTCCACCCCCTTCCTCTTAGAAGGACATCTATTTACCATACGACCAGCCATCCATCTATTTATCCATCCATTCATTAATCTGTCCATCCATCCATCAATCCAAAAAATACCTAACCAGACCATCAGTTTGCAGTCATTGCTGAGATGTGATTCCATTTCTCCACATGCCCCAGTCTAATCTGACTTCACTCACATTCACTCAGTGTTCGGCCTCTTCGCTAGTAAAGGACTGAAGTCCCTATATGCCGTTAGTGTTGATTCTTAGATATCAGTTTACTTACAACTTCCATGTCTCTCCTAGTGTGGAGTCTCCTTGTTCCTCATCTGGTCTTGCCGTCTAGGGTATTCATCTCCAGTCTCCAAAGCTGCAAAGTGAAATATCCAGTATATGTTCATGGAGCATTACCATCTGCATCAATATACTCACCTGCTTATACTCACCTGCTATCCTGTAAATAAACATTGTTTATTTTCACCTGAAACCCGTCCTTCTGTGACACAATCTGTAAAAATTAAAATATAGAATTTTAAATGTTTTATAAAGTTCATTTTATTCAACTTAAAAATGTAAGGCAGTACCTTCTTTATTACAATGTACTTGTCATGACGTGTTTCCCTGTTTCTCCACATGCTCCATGCCAATCTGCCAAAGTGAAAGATATCAAGTCTTTAATTAATCTTAACACATTTCTTTGGAAACTAACACCATTGTTCAGTCGGTTCAAGCCATTCTACCTGCTTCCTGAGCTCCAGGTGATCAAGTACATCTCCACTGTTCCCCTTCTAAGTCTCCTTCTTCTGCTGTACTCCAACCTGCAAAAGACAAAGACAGCCCCAACAAAACCCCACCTGCTGTTCTCCAGCAGTTTTTTTAGATAAATGTCCACCGATTCTCTTGTGAGTCTCCCTCATCTGCCTGCTCTCCATTAGCTGAAAAAGAAAAAACCTGACACAGACAAGGCCGAACTATCTATCTATACCAGTGGTTCTTGAAGTGTGGTACGCGGCGGAATCACTAAATAGTAATTAAAAATATATGAACACTCTTTTACCCTTTGATGATACGATAACACCGAACACTTTTGTACAATAACACCGATGTGATCAGGCTGTTCCCTGTACAGTAAGATCACACTGTTGTGATTAGTATGTTTAGTGCATCATGCCATCAGATGCTAAGAATCTAAAAAACTGTGGAGCTCAAAAGCAAATATGCACTAGAGAAGTGCTTTTGCAGACCAGTGCTGTTGGCATTTTAGTTACTGCAAACTCGGGAATTTCCCCATGCTGCATCATTGGTAAAATAATTATCTCAAACGTGTTAACGTGTTAGTAGTTTTGTAAAATAATGCGTGTTTTCGATAGGGATGGGTGGATCGATACTGAAGTATCGATATTTTCGACACTGGAAATTGATCCAAAGGATTGATCGTTAAGTAAAAGTATCGATCTTTTCTGGGGTTTTTTTTTTTACTGAGTGATCAGAGATTTTGAAATATCTAAATAATTATAGCGCCGCATATTATATAAATATTTGCTTAAATAGAAACACGAATAGGAACTATAATATTTTTCCGCTGTATTTCTGCTGATAGGTCAGTGTTTTCTCACGGCACAGTGGTACAGACACCACACACACACCCAGCGTGGGTTGTAAAACTCAAGAGTGGAGCTGTCAACATCATGACTGAACGTAAACGAAGTATAATCTGGATTTCAACATTCTGTTGTTCCTTCATAAAACCTGGAAACTGATTAAAATCAGAAAGCACAAATGAATATTGCACAACTCTAAGATTTAATCGGAAGTTCTGCTGCTTTGACCTTTAAATAAGAAGAAATTTAGTTGTGCACTATATTATTTTTCATTATATATGGTGCTGTTTAGCCAATTATAGTTCTATAATTTTAATAAATGTAAAAAAGAATCATGTGTTTTATTTAATAATATGAATAATAATAATAATAAATGTGATAAACATTTTTTTTAAGTATTAAGTATCGATTAAAGTATTGATATCGATGATACTTGTCTTGAAATACTTGGTATCAGATCGGAAACAAAAATATTGGTATCGACCATCCCTAGTTTTCGATATCTAGCCTAAAGTCATTTGTTTTGTAAATAGCGCGGTGTGGCTTTCGATTTAGTTTGTTACCTCAGATTTAAATGAATCTGGATGTGATTCAAATGGTGCGGACCGCTGAACATAGACTCGAGCAAATTTGCCATCTCAATTTCACCAAATCATAGTAAATGCAGCACGCATGAATTGATAAATCACATATGAATTAGTAAAACAGTGTATTTATAATCACTCGCTTTTCTGACACACTTACTGTATGTGAATCATATATTTAAAAAGTTAATGTTTAGATTTCAAGGGGGAGACCGGGGATAGTTGTAACACTTTCAATCTCTAGAACCAGGAACTAGTTACAAATCAGCTGATTCACTTCACACATGCTCATTTTAGTTCTTGTACCACATATGAAAAAGAGTCCTGTGACAGACACAGCAGATATTAGATGGGAAAAACTACATTTCAGCTAAGAAAGTATTTATTTTTGACTTAGCAATGCCTGGTTTTTGTTAAACCCATGTAATTTGTGTGTCTGTGTGTGGATATATTTAATCCACAATGTTGGTGATAATGTTTTAGCCGTTAGCTGTAAAAAGAACAGATTCATGGCCACATAATGCTGGGTGAGTTGTAACAACTAAACTCTTGCTAGTAACATCAGTGAAATGTTACCACCAACACCAAGCAGATTTAAAACTGTATTTATATGATTTCATTTCAGTATTCCTGAATAATAATATAATGATATAGCTATATACAGTTGAAATCAGAATTATTAACCCCCCATTGAATTTATTTTTCTTTTTTACATTTTTCTCAAATTATGTTTAACAGAGCAAGGAAATTTTGTCTGATGATATTTTTTCTTCTGGAGAAAGTCTCATTTGTTAATATAAGCAGTTTTTAATTTTTAAAAAAACATTTTATGGTCAAAATTATTAGCCCCTTTAAGCTGTATTTTTTGGATAGTCTACAGAACAAACCATTGTTATACAATAACTTGCCTAATTACCCTAACCTGCCTAGTTAACCTAATTAACCTAGTTAAGCCTTTAAATGTCACTTTAAGCTGTACAGAAGTGTCTTGAAAAATATCTAGTCAAATATTATTTACTGTCATCATGGCAAAGATAAAATAAATCAGTTATTAGAAATGAGTTATTAAAACTATTATGTTTAGAAATGTGTTGGAAAAAATCTTCTCTCCACTAAACAGAAATTGGGGGAAATAATAAACGGGGGCTATTAATTCAGGGGGTTTAATAATTCTGACTTCAACTGTATATATATTTATATAATATAGTGCTTGTAAGAGAAAGAAGTCAAAGTAGTTTGAGCTCAGCGTTTGACCTCTGTGGGCTCATGAAGCCTGCACACACAAAAAGTGTATAATTGTTGAAGCTGATGCACATTTGCGCATTTGATTCTGCTTTGTAACACAGACACACACACACTTATACTGAAAGCTCAATGTTGAATAAAAAGCTTTTAAATAAATTTTTTGGTCATAATTCTTATTTTATAATGTCACATCTCACCCGGGGGAAAATCAGAATTTAATCTCAGACTGTGGGGTGAATTTTAACATTTCACTCCTCTTGTTTGAAACTAAAAAGTGTTTACATTTACTGTTTGTGCTGCAAAAGTAACTTATATGCCATTCAATAGCAGACACTCGTAACTCAAGATCTCAAAGATATTTAGACAAATTTAATAGAAGTACAACTATGTCCGGTCTCCTTTATACAGATATGTCATATGTAGATACAACATTCATTTATTCATTCCCTTTATTAATCTGGGATCGCCACAACGGACTGAATCACCAACTTATCCAGCATATGTTTTACACAGCGGATGCCCTTCCAGCCGCAACCCATCACTGGGAAACATCCATACACACTCATTCAACACATACACTACGGACAATTTAGCTTGCCCAATTCACCTATACCACATGTCTTTGGACTGTGGGGGAAACCGAAGCATCCGGAGGAAACCCACATGAACACAGGGAGAACATGCAAACTCCACACAGAAATGCCAACTGACTCAGCCGAGTCTCAAACCAGTGACCTTTTTGCTGTGAGGCGATCATGCTACCCATTGTGCCACCGTGATGCCCTGTACATGCAACATATATTTCAAAATGTATCACAAATGGTTTATATGTGATATGAATTTGATGACATAAATTTATGAGGTCCAAGGTGCATTTCCAGATTTTGATGAATATAGGTAACAATATGCTAATACTTTACCTTTAAGTACAGCATTTTATTTAATTTTTGTTACTTTTTATGAACAGAACCGATTTTGATTATGTTTTAAACGCATTTTTTATTTAAATGTAAGCACAGTACAGTGTTAATGTTCTAACTACTTATAATGTTTAAAGTGGCTGAATAAATCTGTCTTGTTTTAGAACTGTGCAGAGCTGTAGCTGATTTATTAGGCCTACTACACTACTATACTTCGATGCTAGTCATTAGGTGATACTTGGAGAGACAAATTCTTTCTGAGGTGAAAAGTTTTGAGAACCACTGATCTATACCAAACACCTCCCCTTTCATCTTGGAAGGATGTTCATCGAAGCACCCGTCCATTCCTGACCATCAATTTCCAGTCTTTGCTGAGGTGTGCGATTCACTTTTTTTCTTCATGTGGTCCCGTCCGATCTGCAAAATACAATAAAAAGATGTCAAGTAATTAATTAAACTTAATATCATTCTTTGAAAGTTTAATGTACCTTTATTTTCAGTTGTGACACTAACAAGTAATATTTCGCAGCTATAAGTAAATACTCTACAAGATGACAATCTATAAACTTAGAATAGATAAATGTGTTACAATAATTAGTAAAACTGTAAATAAAACAAATAACAATAAAAAGCTACAAATGTTGAACAGACCGACAGCATAAATTACAAATAAATAATACAACACTAATATGAAATATGTTTTAAAGCTGGCAGCACACAAATACATTATAACAGATCAAGTTATCTGATGATACTACAAATAACAATCTGCAAATGTTAAATTAGATAGCAATATACAAATTAAGCATAAAAACAAACCAAAAATATTGTCTTTATCGGTCTACCAACCTGACAACATAACAACATGGCATTCTACGATTATAAATAGGCTACTAAACAGGTTAACAGACACAAACTGTAATAAATATATATATTTATATAAATATATAAGCCATATGTTCAAAATCCTAACATTGACAGACAAGTCGAAAACAGCAATCTCCATTTCCAACCAACATACAGTACAATCTACAGTCTAACCGAAAAAAGACGTGGAAAAACTAATATAATAATCTGAAATGATTTGACGGAGAGAAATACTAAAATCTTTAGTCTCCTTCACCAAAAGCGTGTCGAAACAAGCAAATATAACAACCTAAAATGATACTTTTGGAAAGATAATTACAGTACATACCGCTAATGTCCGCGACGGTCAGACACCTAATGCAGTTCACGCTGCTGGATTCTCGAAGTCACTGACGTGTTTCGAACACCTTCTTTTTGGTAACCACAGCAACGCTACCGCGCCGCCATTTGCAAACTCCATGAAGCGCTGTAGAATATAATAATAATATTAATAATAATATTAATAATATTAACAATAAGAATAATCCTGTTAAAGGTTTGGGTCCCTGTAACGCTATCTTATGAGTATATACATAACAGCAACTTTGATTCTCAGTTTGACTAACTTTTGTATGTTTATATCCTGTTTTGCATGCATGTCTTATTTTCCGCGCATGAGGTAAATTCATCTGTATCTAACCTGTATGTAATCTCTAAAAAAAATGTAGTTCAGTTGTGTCTCAAAATATAGAGAAAGGTCTTGGCTAAATTGTCCGCTTCGGTCCGTCGCTCGGCTCCGATACTTCAACGCGGCCGCCATCTTAATCTGAACCTCAGTGTGCTGTAAACAGCGGCAACTGAACGGAGAAGCTACTCTTTTCTCACATATAAAATACAATAACGCTTATTTTTATTAACCGATTATAATTTTTTTACACAAATATATAATTTTCCAGTGTCCAATACTGAAGATTTGCATGCTTCTTAAAGTGTCTTGAAATTGTTCTTCAGTTCTCCTGAATTATCTGATCTCTGTGTTGAGGATCGGCTGCTGTTAAACTCCTTTTACAAACAAAAGTCACACTGCATCATTACAATTAATCGCAAAGGGAAATGTAAACTGATATTTTCCTAATGACATTTACCGGTATCATTCAGGTATCATTGTGTGAAATGAGTGTCGTTCTCATCCAGGCCACAGAGAGGCGGTATGAGCGATTCACCCACCCCAACTTTCCAACAGAACTTTGGGCAAAATCCTAAAAATAAGAGAGAGCAGGCGGTATAAGAGTTTACATAATAACGTTGCGGTCGTTACCACAAGCCGTTTAATTGTCACAAGCCGTTAAACAGTTTAATTGTCAACAAAAGGTTTCATTTGCGCTGACTGCTTTACTAAACTTTGTCATAACGTTAAGCGTCTGCTGGGACGGTAAGCCTATTGCTTTATCCGTATTGTAAATTATTTTCATAAAACTCACTCTGGGATTAATTCTGTTAAAGTAAATGTGTGTTACAGTAAACGTGTTGTATTAGCCTTCAGGGTTAATGTACTTTGGGACTAAGGAGATTGAGGAAAGTGTGATGTTATGGTTCCAAAATGTATGAAGACTAAAAAGAAGAAAGTAGCCAAATATTAAAGGGATAGTTCACCCAAAAAAGGGAAATTAACTTAACATTTCCTCGTCTTTAAGTGGTTCCAAAACTTTGATTTTCTTCTGTTGAACACTAAAGAAGATATTTTGAAGAAAGCTGAAAACTGTAGCTATTAATAGGAAAAACAACTAATAATCAGTATTTGCCGGTGTCCAGCTTTCTTCAAAATATCTTGTGTTTAATAAAAGAAAGAAACCCATAAAGTTCTGAAACAAGTAACCTGTGAGTAAATTATGACAGAATTTTCATATTTGGGTGAACTATGCCTTTATTCAGTGGTCACAGCATATACACACAATAATTACTCCAAAAACAGAAATGTTTGTGCAGGTTCAAAGCACTGCATTATCCAACTTTTGTTTTCAAGTTAGCCAAGAAAACATTTAGATTAGATTAGATTAAAAGTTATCTTTGCAATCTTAGCTCTCAATTTTACTTTAAAACAGCCAATCTATTATTTAAATAAACTGAAATTGTCTTTTTCCCCCCTTTCTTTTTTAAAGTAAAATTTGTTTATTAATTACCCAGCCAAATAGCAGTTTATTTGGTAAGAAATATATAAAGACAAATATGATTTTCTAAACAATTAGATAATCTCAAACTGAACTGAAATGTGTCTGTATGGATTTGTTTGTTTCTAATGTGGCCATGTGGTTTTATGCAAGGAAGCCCGTTTCTGCCGCTGAATAAAAAAATAAAGGTTCATGTGTTTTTTTTTATCACAACACTGTGTAATACAAACTCGCAATTCTGAGATATAGAGTTTGAATTCTGAGATAATGTCACATTAACTAACTAAGGCGGGAACAGGCTTTCATGAGTATAAATATGAAACATTTAGAGCAAATATTGTGAAGCCTCATATAAACAATAAATTGTGTGCATAAACATGTGAGATGAACCTGAGGTGATTATTATCATAGTTTTCTGTTGTTCAGCTGCAAGAAATAGAAGCCATTTCTTAAATAGAAATTTTAGGTCCTGGTTAGGATAAAAACTCCTTTTAATACGGAAATATTTTTTCCATCGTGTGCAATTATTTTAGTTAGAAACCGGTTTAAGGCTGGCCTGTTTGTGTCGTTAATCTGGCAACCTGTACTTGTGTGTAGATTGTGTGTAAAAAGTATAGATTTTATTTTTCATTTACTTGCCATCTTAAATGCCAGATAACTAAAAGAAATTAAAAAAAAACTAAAAACAAAAAAATGTCCACAAATCTCATTTACCCTGTTAATAATCTACAACAATTAGTGATGCTAAAATCTGTCAGTAACACTCACACATTGAGAGGTCACTAAACTTTTTATTTCTTTGTAAAGTTTGTTTATTGAACACAAGTGAATAGCATTCGTTGTAGAAAAATGTCCAATTTCTGCTTTTTTTCTCTTGAACACTTTTGTAAACATTTAACCCCAACCCCCCACCACCGCCATCACCACCCATCCCACCCATACAGTACATACACATAGCCAGTCTTCTTGTAAAACATATAACAAATGACGGAGTAATAAAATAATAATAAAAATAAGGAAATAAAAAATTTAATAATAATAATAATAACATTTAAATTAAATATAAAAATTCAAATAAATAAATACAAATTATATATACAAACATATACATAAGTTAATGAAGTGATAATAATACAACATGGGACAAAGTAAATCAAATAAATAAATAAATAGATAAATAAATAAAATAAAGTAGATACGTTAGCCAGTTACAACAACAATAATGTGCTACCTACTTTTTCGTTATTGTGCTTTTAGTTGTACTGAGGTTGGACCAATGCGTCTAGTTTAGAGCATGACAATACCAGAGTAAAAAAAATACCAGAGTCACTAAACTTAATGTATCCAACTTTTGTTTTGTATTTACAGTAGTTTACCGTTAATTCTCTTTCAGATTATTATTATTTTTTGTCTCTCTGGTATGATGAATGGCGTTCCCCAAGCTGCCCCCTCACTGCGGCTCTGTGCTGTCAGTAGTGGACATGCACACAGGTGGAGAACCGCTGCGCATCATCCTTAGTGGCTTTCCAGAAGTCCAGGGCGACACCGTTCTTGCCAAACGGCGTTACGTGAGAGAGCATCTCGATCATCTGCGCAAGGTCTTGATGTTGGAGCCCCGTGGACACAAAGATATGTACGGAGCCCTCCTGGTCAAAAGTGAGTTGGCAGAAGCTGATCTTGGCGTCCTGTTTCTGCATAATGAAGGCTACAGCACCATGTGTGGCCATGCTGTCATTGCGCTGGGACGCTTCGCTGTGGATTATGGTCTGGTTAAAGAGCCCACTTCCCCAGAGACGCAGATAAATATACACTGCCCCTGCGGCTTGGTCAAGGCCTTTACGCAATGTGCGGATGGGAAAACTGGAGCTGTCAGGTTTCACAGTGTGCCCGCATTCGCTTTCGCTACAGGTGAGCTGCATTGTTTTATCACCACAATGTTATCGGAGAAAAATAAACGCCAAATTTGGTTGTTTTGGTGATGACACTTCAGAAGAATGTGTTATATTATATTATAGTGTATTATATTGTTTGCATTTCATAGCAATCTTTGTTTTATATCATATTTTAAAAGAAATGTAGAGTTGAAGTCAAAATTATTAGCCCTAATTTCCCAAGTGATATTTAATTAAAGAAAGAAATGTTCACAGCATTTCTGATAATATTTTTTCTTAAGCTGAATACTACTATATTGAAAAATTTCTACTAAAATATTATGTATCATCATGGCAAAGATAAAAGAAATCAGTTATAAAAAATAGTTATTTAAACTATTATGTTTAGAAATAGTTTTATGTTTTTTATGTTATTATTATGTTGTTATTATAACATTATTATGTTATTATGTTTTATCAAAAAAAAGGAAAAGTATCACTGAAACATTTTAAGGTTATAAACTGGCCTTAGCATCAATAAAACACAAGCATTTCACACAGAGGCCGCCCATACTTCAACATCTGAAGCCAGTAGGTGCATAAATTCAGTCTTTGTTTTTGTTTACTCCATGTAGTTCTGAGAGCTATGTAAATTTTCTGTGAATATTTAAATTTTTTCAGATACATAAGGGTAAGTGCACAAAGGTCACTCTCACACACCTACAGACACACATACACAGACTTTTTACAGACACACAAACACTAATTTGCTGTTATACTCCATATAACTCCACTTCTTTCCATTAAACAGAAATTGGGGGTAAATATACAGAGGGGCTAATAATTCAGGAGGGACTTCAACTGTATGTAATATAATTTAATATGATAGAACATTTTAATATATTTAAGTAGTGTTTTAAGGAGCTGTTTGATTGTTATTCATCCTTATTTTTGTAGATGTGAGCGTCTCTGTAGTGGGATACGGGACCGTCACTGTGGACATCAGTTATGGTGGAGCTCTTTATGCTTTTGTGAGTGCTGACAAGTTTGGCTTGGATGTCAACAAGTCCAAAACTAGAGATTTGGTGGATGCAGCCACTGCTGTGAGCGAAGCTGTCAAATCACAGGTAACTGGCCCAGTGTTGGTATGGTGGGGGAAAATATTTGAAAATATCTTTGTTACTTGAAATAAAGCTAAAATAAAGTATAAACATTCAATTAAAACTTTTACATTACTTTTGCACTTAAAAAGAACATTTAAATTGAAGCTCTGATGTGTACTAAAACTAAAAATTAAATAGGCGACACAATGGCTCAGTGGTTAGCACTGTCGCCTCACAGCAAGAAGTTTGCTAGTTCAAGTCCAGGTCAGTTGGCATTTCTGTGGGGAGTTTGTATGTTCTCCCCATGTTGACATGGGTTTTCTTCGGGTGCTCCAGTTTTCCCCAAAGACATGCGGTGTAGGTGAATTAAATAAACTAAATTGTCTGTAGGCTGACACGATGGCGCAGTAGGTAGTGCTGTCGCCTCACAGCAAGAAGGTCGCTGCTTCGAACCCCGACTGGGTCAGTTGGAATTTCTGTGTGAAGTGTTCATGTTCTCCCCATGTTGGCGTGGGTTTCCTCCGGGCTAATTTGGCCATAGTGTATGTGTGTGAATGCAAGATGCTGGGTTGCGTCTGGAAGGGCATTCGCTGTGTAAAACGTATGCTGGATAAGTTGGCGGTTCATTCCTCTGTGGCGACAACTGATGAATAATGGGACTAAGCTGAAAAGAAAATGAATGAGTGAATGAATAAAAAGTAAATAATATTTATGTGAAAACCACACTCTTGATGGTTTGATAACTCTTTAAGGCTGATTTATACTTCTGCATCAAGCACACGTGTATGGTCCGGCAGTAGCATACCCCTCGTTGTGGATGACACTCTCAAAAAATGTAACTGCACTACAAGCTCTGTGATTGGTCGGCTGGGTAGTGTTGACAGCTGTGAGTGAAACGGAGACCAGTATAACAACTGTCGAGTCCCGTGAAGGAGCTCCATATGGAAACTTTTGTTTTGCGTTTACTTTGATTAAAGCTGTTGCACATCCGCAGGTTTCCACTTCTGAATGAGCGAGTTTGAGCTACTTGTACATTAAGGTAGCATTCAGAAAAAACAAAACACCCATGAAGAAACTTGACACAGAAGAACATAAAACATACTGCCAACTAGCATTTGGAAAGTGTTATTGCAGAGCAACACAAACGGCACACAGAAGTATAAATGCATGGTAACGTGCAAGGCATGTGTCATGCGTAACACCGATCACTCGACGCAGAAGTATAAACCAGTCTTTAGCTGACACCTTCCCGTCACCAGTTTGCAATTCTTTGCAATTAAATCCTAATCTAACCATGATAAACTATATATCAGTAGAAAGGTCTAAGACATCTGAGTACATATTTTACCACTGTTTTTTGTTGCGTAGGAAGAGTAATAAATTAAAACGTGGTCATGTTTGGTGTTGCGGCGAAACAAAATCTTGCTGTAACCTTTTTTTGACCTTTTTTAATAAATTTGGAATATATTTTTTCTGATTTTCTGCCAATTTTAGGCTAAAAATAGTTTCGTAAAATAGTTTCGTAAAATGCATACTTTACGTAATATATTATTAATTTAATCTTTTATTATTTTCATAAACATAACTTTGGTTTTATTACACTTTTTTTCACCTTAGCCATAATTTGATATCTGTATATTTTTAAAATGAGGCCAGGCTTAAATCCGTGCATGAAAGTGTTGAAGATTGGCAATCATTTTCATTTCTCTGTTGGGGCAACAGGTAATGGGTTAAAGGGTTAGTTCACCCAAAAATTTAACTTCTTTCGTAATTAATTGCACTCCTGTTGTTTCAGTCCCCTGTCTTTGGAATAAAAACGGTGATATTTGAGATTAAATCAAAGAACTTTCACATCCTCCATAAACCGCAACAGTAAGATATTAAAATCTAGAAAAGGAACCAAAAACATTGTCTAAACACTCCATGTGACTTTAGAGGTTCATTAAAACAGATTTATTTGTGTGAACTAAGGTTTTAACAAACTTTAAATGAACACATCTTATAAATATTTGAAAAAAATCTTTCATTACTTGAATTATTGGGTTATTATTGCTGCATTCTAATAGGTTTCATCAAGCAGTAAATGATTTTGGACACTCAATACTTTTGTCACCCTGCACATAGTTAAAGAGCCCATATGGTGGGTTGAGAACGGTTAAATTTCACTTTTTGAAGTCCCAAACAACAGGATGATATGTATGCAAGGTTAAAAAACACTTTCGATGTCTTATAATATCTATTTATTTTTACCTCATTTTCCCACCGACTCCCATATGAATCGTCTGAGCGAGTCTTTTTCCCCAAGCACCTCCTTTCCGTGACGCTACCACGTCACGTCACCACGTCACGTCCGTTCAGCAGCCCGATGCCAGAACATATTGAAAACAAATCACTGCTTTTGTACAACAGCGTATTGCTATATTCTTCATCATAACAACAAACATTCAGTAATAATTAACACTTCAT
>CAIGQQ010038854.1:411334-425977 GCA_903798035.1 Danio albolineatus | reverse complement strand
TATATATATATATATATATATATATATATATATATATATATATATGTATATATATATGTCACAAAAGTGAGTACACCCCTCACATTTCTGCAAATATTTATTTATATCTTTTCATAGGACAACACTGCAGAAGTGACTCTTTGACACAATGAACAGTAGTCAGTGTAAAGTTAGTTTAGCAGTGTAAATTTAGTGTCCCTTCAAAAAAACTAAAAATACGGCCAATAATAGCTGAACCCCTGGCAACAAAAGTGAGTACACCCCTTAGAAAAAAATTGAAAAGTTAATATTTTGTGTGGCCACCATCATTTTCCAGCACGACTTTAATTCTGTTGGACATGGAGTTGACCAGTGCTTCACAGGTTGCCACTAAAATCCTCTTCCACTCCTCCATCACAACATCACCAAGGTGGTGGACGTTTGACACCTTGTGCTCCTCCACCTTCCTTTTCAGGATGCCCCAGAGGTGTTTTAAGGGGTTTAGGTCTGGAGACATGGTTGGCCAGTCCATCACCTTTACCCTGAGTCCCTTTAGCAAGCCAGTGAGGTGTATTTGGGGTCATTATCATCCTGAAACACTGCTTTATGGCCCAGTTTCCGGAAGAAAGGGAACATGCTCTGCTTTAGTATGTCACAGTACTTGTCAGAATTCATGTTTTCCTCATTGAATTGTAGCTTCCCAATGCCAGCAGCACTCATGCAGTCCCACATGATGACACTCCCACCACCATGTTTAATGATAGACAAGACACACTTGTGTTTGTACTCCTCACCTGGTTGCCACCACACACGCTTGACACTATCTGAACCAAATAGGTTTATCTTGGTCTCATCAGACCACAAGACATGGTTCCAGTAATCCTGGTCCTTAGTTTGAATGTCTGCGGCAAATTGTTTGCGAGCTTTCTTGTGCATCTTTAGAAGAGGCTTCCTTTGAGGACAACCATGCAGACCAATTTGGTGCAGTGTGCGGCGTACGGTCTGAGCACTGACAGGCTGACCTCCCATCCCTTCAATACCTGAAGCAATGCTGGAAGCACTTATCCGTCTTTTTTCAAAGACAATCTTTGGATGTGACGCTCAGAACGTGCACTCAGCTTCCTTGGCTGACCATGGCGAGGCGTGTTCTGAGAAGAACCTGTCCTCTTAAAGCATTGAATGGCCTTGGCTGCAGCACAGTTTCAGAGTGTTGGCTATCTTCTTATAGCCTAGGCTTTATGCAAAGTAACAATTTGTTTTTTCAGGTCTTCTTAGAGTTGTTTGTCATGAGATGCCATGTTGAACTTTCAGTGGCCAGGTTGAGAGAGAGGAAAAGCTTTTATACCAAATTTAACTCGCCTGCTATCTGGAAACACCTGAGACAGTGTACAACTAATGAGTCACACGCCACAGGGGAAGGAAAATGTCTAATTGTGCTCAATTTGTACATTTTCACTTAGGGGTGTACTCACTTTTGTTGCCAGGGGTTCAGCTATTATTGGCTGTATTTTTATTTATTTTGAGTGGACACTAAATTTACACTGCTAAACTAACTTTACACTGACCCCTTTTCATTGTGTCAAAGAGTCATTTCTGCAGTGTTGTCCTATGAAAAGATATAAATAAATATTTGCAGAAATGTGAGGGGTGTACTCAATTTTGTGACATACTGTATATATATATATGTATTTCCAGGGAATCAGTCAAAGTCAGCTTTATTGTCAATTTAACCACATGTACAGGACATACAGAGAATCAAAATTGCATTACTCTCAGACCCTAGGTGCATAACAGAAAATATTAATACAATAAGATTTTGAAAAAGAAATTACAATAAATCTCTGAAAAAGGTCTCTGATTTACAGTGATATAGGCAAACTGACACCATCCTTGCTGTTCCTATCACTGTTTACAAGTAGTATAGCTGAAATTGTGTAGCTGAAATCATAATGGGGCTCTGGTTTCCAAAATGGATCATAAATGCCAGATCAGTCACTAGAGTTTGGGTCATCTGGCCAATCAAAGTAGAGAACACTCTCAGAGGAAAAATAAAGATAAAGGGTTAATTCATTTATTCCTATTGCTAAAAAAACAACAAACCAAAAGTGTTGTTAAAACTGCTTAATAGCAGCACTTAACATCCAGTTTTCAGTGTTTATCAAAAGTGCAAAGCATCATAGGAACAACATGTGGTTTGTTCTCTCAAAACATAATATGTTTTACATTTGTAAAACTATATTATATACAGCTGAAGTCAGAATTATTAGTCCCCCTGAATATTTTTTTCCCCAATTTCTGATTAACGGAGAGATTTTTCCAACACATTTCTAAACATAATAGTATTAGTAATTCATTTCTAATAACTGATTTATCTTATCTTTGCCATGATAAGAGAACATTTTACTAAATATATATATATATATGTGTATGTATGTATGTATGTATATATATATATATATATATATATATATATATATATATATATATATACATAAATTTATATATATATAAATTTATTCTAGCTGAGATATAACAAATAAGACTTTTTCTAGAAGGAAAAATATTATAGGAAATACTGTGAGAAATTTCTTGCCTTTGTCTTCAACTGTATAAAAACTAGTGGGCAGCCATTTTTGATGTGGTGCCCACTAGGCATGTTATAAGATTCTGATGATAACCTTGGATTAAAATATCTCGGTTTACAGTATTGTGTTTACTGCTCTAAAATATATTCTTTTTAAATGTCTGGGTAAAAAACAAACACTTTTTTCTCCTTTGAACACAATATATTTTATTTTGAGAAACATTTCTAATATTTTGGGACAGTAAACGTGTCGGGCTAAATCATTCAAGTGAATCCTTGACTTCTGCTCTCTTCATGTTTCAAAAACACAGATGTCTTTACAATTCACAACAGCATCTTTGGATTTCTTTTCTGCTGGACATACTGTTGTCCTAAAAAACAACAAAATAATGTAAATACAATTTTTTAAACATACCTTAGTAACCGTATAGCAGAAAGGTTTGGCGGTTTTAAAACTGACTTTTCCAAACCGCGGTATACCTTGAAAACGGTTATCTTCCCATGCTTAATGCCCACAAGGAGCAGTTGGGGGTCTCAAGATTGTCACCTTATTGAGTCAGGGTATTGAGTCTGGTGAGACCCCCAACTCTAACCATATACTCACCTACTAATAACTTTTTCTCTTGTTTTATAGGAAAAAGGACATACACTCAATCTTGACTGCGGTAAATGGATTAGTGGGCTCCCAAATTTTACAGGGATTCAAGCAGATGCCTGAGGTCCGCTACACTCTAACCAAAGCACTTGTCCTGCCCATGAATGGAGTGTCCTGATTGGCTGCAGGATGACAATATGCCATCACTTCTAAAAGACAAGCACAAATAATTCTTTGTTACATCTGCGTGTCTAATTTCTGTAGATGTTAAACTCTTTTTTAAATTAGTGCATGGCATAGGTCACCAAGGTCAAAGGTTTTCTTCTCAGGAAATTCAGCCTCTGATTACATTGAATAATCTCTATCTATCTATTGAAAAAAGGTGTTTTTTGAATGTACATTATTTGAGTCTTTGTTAAGTAAGAAATGAATACTGCATTGCAAAAATTTATTAATTTGGATACATTTTTATCAAATCGGTGAAACTTTGGTGAGCATAACATACATGGGAGTGAAAAAACTGAATTATTCCAACCTTTTATCTGGTTGTGTATTTCCTAAATGTTGCCATGAGGTAATAATTGTATCTGAATAATGTTTGACTTAAAGGGACAAATTCAGTTGTTTTTAATCAACTACATTTTATAGTGCCGATTGTTCTGCTGTTTAAAACAGAAACAGTCTAGTTCTTTATTATGCTGTGTCCCTAGAAGATGGGTCATATTGATTGTTTTTTTTTTTTTTTTTTTATAACTACAAGTTAATGATTGACCTTATTTACGACACCATAACTAGCTGGTAAATCACCAGTGGCGTAGGACAGTTCATACAGAACAGTTTCAGCTATTTAGCAAGATTAATTGGTGAAGATTAAATGCATTTTGTGAATGTATTAATTTTAGACAAGCATTAGGAATTGATCACTATTGTAGAAATGATTGTGTATAAGAATATCGTGTAAAGATACATTAGACACAAACTGAACTGTGTAGATATTACTGTGTATTATCTTCCCAGTTTTTGGTGAAAATATGATTTGTGAAGTTTTTAATTTCAAACCACGTCAACAATATGCATCAATGAACATTTAATATAATTGGATATTGTTAAGTGCATTTTATTGTACATAAAAGAATGCAACTGGTTTTGTATTTAAATATATTTATACATGCAAAATGTTTTAAAATGCTGTTGTAAACAGTTTTATCATTAAAAAGTGAAAAATGTAAATTACTCAGGATGCAAATGACTCATTCTGGGCTTGAGGAATGAATGTGTAGTTAGACTGCTTGACCTGTCAGCACTTAAAGTTGTATTTATGTGGAGTGTGTTTCAAAGAGAACAGACGTTAGCTAATATATTATCATATCAAAATATGATTTTTATTGCACTGATGACATTAAAAGTTTAGATTACAACAATAACTGCAACTCGGCTTAAGAGAAGTCTGAAATGTTTTTGACAACTGGTCTAAGACACTCATATTGTTGACTAGTGATTTGAATATTCAATAAAATACTTCTGTAATTAAAGTTATTCTTGTGTGTTAGTGTTTGGCCACATCTAGTGAAATTAATGACTCTATGGCCCTCAGTTGGACAAAATATTTTCTTTCATAAAATAATACTTTTAGCTTCATCACTAACCAACGGATGACAGAATTGTACACCTAACACCTAGATCAACATCCGGAAGCAGCTTGGAATTTGGATACTTGAAGTAAAAAATGTAATATTTCACATACAGTACAAAGGTGTAGTTGAGGATTTTTGTGGTAAAGTAGGTACAGAAGTACTTTATATCTCCCAAAACTCAAAGTATAGCTGAGAAGCAAACAAAAACAAAATATTTACAATTAATCTATAAGTTGTTGGGGTCATATAGTACCCAAATACAAGATTAGTACACAGGAGAACAAAAATACAGTTTAAGTTGGTTAAAAATGTGCATAAAAACTACACAACGATCAGAAGAAATGGACAGCACCTGAGTTAAATATATACTCACCGGCCACTTTATTAGGTACACCTGTCGAACTGCGTGTTAATTCAAATTTCTAAATGCCTTGGAGAGGAGAATGGCCAGACTGGTTTGAGCTGATAAAAAGGCAACCCCACTCGTTACAACCGAGGTATGCAGAAGAACCTCTCTGAATGCACAACACATCGAACCTTGAGGCAGATGGGCTACAGCAGCAGGACACCACACCGTGAACAGGAAGAACAGGAAACAGGCTACAATTCGCACAGGCTCACCAAAATGGGACAATAGAAGTTTGGAAAAAGATCGCTTGGTCTGATGAGTATTGATTTCTACTGTGACATTTGGATGGTAGGGTCAGAATTTGGCATCAACAACATGAGCATGGATCCATCCTGCCTTGTATCAACGGTTCAAGCTGGTGGTGGTGGTGAAATGGTGTGGGGGATGTTTTATTGGCACACTTTGGGCCCATTAGTACTTGTTGAGCATCGTGTCAACGCCACAGCCTACCCGAGTATTGATGCTGACCATGTCCATCCCTTGACCACAGTGTCTCCATATTCTTATGGCTACTTGCAGCATGATAACGCACCTGGTCATAAAGCGTGAATCACCTCAGACTGGTTTCTTGAACATAAGGAGTTCACTGTACTCAAATGGCCTCCACAGTCACCAGATCACAATCCAAAAGAGCACCTTTGGGATGTGTTGGAACGGCAGATTCGCATAATGGATGTGCAGCCGACAAATCTGCAGCAACATGCCATTGTCATGTCATGCCATGCCATGTCAATATGGATTAAAATCTTTTGTTTCCAGTATGTTTCCAGTATCTTGTTGAATCTATGCCTTGAAGGATTAAGGCAGTTCTACGTCCAAGATCATGCCTATTACAGCAGCATGAGAGTGACGACCCTCTGAGTGGATTACCTCTGCGCTAAATCACTGGACTACATCTGTCTGTTCACAGGTGGACTATACAGCAGGTGTTCTCAATGTTCTTTCTAGAATTTCTGAGTTGCAGAAAAGTTGCAGGTTTCATTGTCAGTCCCAGCAGAAATTGACGGTGGGGAAAGTGAATAATCCGGACTCTCTCCATTCTCGATAGCCAGTGGAGGTGCCCTTGAGTGAGGAATCTAACCCCTAGTTGCTCCACGGGTGCTGGAAGCAAAAGTGTGTTTGTCTGTGTGTGCACTCGAATTGGTTAAAAGCAGAGGACCAATTTCGAGTATGGGTAAACCATACTTGAGAAGGTAATACTTCAGAAGTTTATTACAAAACTTCAATTCAATAAGCATGCTCATACATAAATGAAATGTTGTATCAATCAATTCCATGCGTGTTCAATAAAAAGGTCTGGAGAGCTTTTTCTTCAAGGTTTAACATATTAGAAATTTATTGGATAAAAATGAACAATTAGATTTACAGAATTCTGTTATCTTCAATGCAGAGAAGAGGGGAAAATATGTTAAAAAATTCCTTTGTTATTCCTTTTTCCTAACAGAAACTATTAGACAAAAAAAATGCCTTTTGCTTTTAAAAAAAGTTTTATGAAAAACACAACCAGAGGTTGGTCAAAAGTAACATGATGGTGATGCAATACAAAGAGTAGTCTAATATAAGAAATGGCACTGTCTGTATACCATCAGTGGATTTAACTTTTGTTTTATTGTGACGTTTGACATTTCCACTCTTAACAACTCTTTCTTAATACTAATCCAATAAAAAAGTTATGTACCGGCTTGGAGCAAAATTTACGCAAACTTTTCTGTCCAAGCATCTCTGAAAGCACAAATTTTCTTCATCAACTTTTCTTTTCTGCAAACTACCATCCTCATCCATTCAAATGCTCACTGCAGTGAAGAGTGTCAGCCAATTACAGTAAATGTTGTATGCAGAATGGATACCTTTAAAACAGTATCAAACAGAAAAACTACTGTATTCAGTTTCATTTTGGACCATCACCGAAAACACAAAAACTAATAAGATTTACAAGTTTTACACACTTTATGCAAAGTAGTACTCCCGCCCCTTTAATCACAGTTACTGTTCTTAAAATGTGAAATTGAGGTAGGTTCAGATTGAATTCTCTCCGGGTCAGGATCCGAACTGGAGTCCAGACTTTAGAAAACCCTGCTATACAGTAAGATAAGAATATAAACGTTCTAGGCCAGTGTTTCTCAACCACGTACCTGGAGAACCAGCAACACTGCATGTTTTCGGATGCCTCCTTTGTCACACCTATTACAGGTCTAAATGTGCAGAGCTGGTGGCTGGTGGTTTCATGTTACAACACTTGTCCTGAAAATTTTCTTTTTGGCGTAGTCCCTTTATTAACCTAGGGTCGGAATGAACCGCCATCTTATGCAGCATGTTTTTACGCAGCGGATGCCCTTCCAGCTGCAACCCATCTCTGGGAAACATCCAAACACACTCATTCACACACATACACTATGAACAATTTAGCTTACTCAATTCACCTATAGGGGGGCGCCACGGTGGCATAGTGAGTAGCACGTTCGCCTCACAGCAAGAAGGTCGCTGGTTCGATCCCCGGCTGGGCCAGTTGGCATTTCTGTGTGGAGTTTGCATGTTCTCCCCGTGGTTGCATGGGTTTCCACCGGGTGCTCCGGTTTCCCCCACAGTTCAAAGACATGCGGTAGAGGTGAATTGGGTAAGCTAAATTGTTCATAGTGTGTGTGTGTGTGAATGAGAATGTATGGATGTGTTTCCCAGAGATGGGTTGTGGCTGGAAGGGCATCCGCTGCGTAAAACAAATACTGGATAAGTTGGCAGTTCATTCCGCTGTGGCGACCCCGGATTAATAAAGGGACTAAGCCGAAAAAGAAAATGAATGAATTAATTCACCTATATGTCTTTGGACTTGTGGGGTAAACCGGAGCACCCGGAGGAAACCCACGCCAACACGGGGAGAACATGCAAACTCCACACAGACATGCCAACTGACGCAGCCAAGGCTCAAACCAGCGACCTTCTTGCTTTGAGGCGATCGTGCTACCCACTATGCCACCGTGGCCCCCCTGAAAAGTTTTGATACTCTAATTTTGATGTACTGATCACTTTTTGAAATGCATGTTTGATACCTTATACAAAAATGAAAATGTACTCATAAGTTTCTAATCCTCCTAACTTTTTAAAGTTTCTTTTTTTCCCCCTGTAGAACTTAAATTAAGATATTTTGAAGAATGTTGGAAATCGGTAACCATTGACAATCATAGCAGAAAAAAAAACAACTAATACTATGGACCTCAATGGCTGAGGATCTTCAACTTTTTCCCTAAATATCTTGTTCAGCAAAAAAAGAAACTCAAACAGGCTTATTACAAGGGAAGGGTGAGTAATTGCTGACAGAATTTCTATACTTTTTTTCTTTTCTATACTTTCTATAGTTTTTTTGTCACGATCACCAGCGATCTCCACAGCCAGAGATCGCTGGTTGGCACACACACTTCTGTGAACTACAGATTTATTAAAGGACTACAACTCCAGTCCTGCAGCGCAAACACACACACTCCTGCTCCATATCACACTACACTACACTACACACACTACATAAGCAGCACATACACACTCTGTCTTCGCTGAGTACATACCTGCCAACATTCGGTTTTGAAATTCTGGGAGATTAGCATCGATTGGGTGGGGGGGGGGGGGGATGGTGTTGGGTTAAATAAAATACAAATAAAGACATAGAGCAAAATTATTTTCTCATATAATTTTTTTATGTTTTATTGTGACTTTTAACATTGTAACATTAAATTCAAAAATTCCAGTATGTTCACTCACCCACAGGTCATCCAACACATACAGTATGCGTTTTTTTCTTCAGTAGAATGGTGATGGTTTTTCAGTTTACAAATAAAAATACAAATAACACAATAAACATTAAAATGAGCCCAAAGCAATATCCATGGCTCCTGGTGACACAATGAGGTCTTGTAAAGCGAAACGATAACAATAAACTCTCTAAGGAATTGAACATTATTAATAATTTTAACATAATTTACAATTTTAGTGCTGTTGTGATTTCACATGCTGAGTGATGTCATTTTTCCTACTGTGTCCGACATTATAATCAATCTGACACACCTTGCAGAAAGCGTGGGCGTCGTCAAGGTGGCTTCTAGACAAACACTTGAATTCTTCCGTCCAGCTGTTGGTAATTTTTTTCTTTGCCGAAGCACAACCTGACTCTTTTCCTTCCATCATGTGTTTTACTACTGACGCAGCTGCTTGTTGCTACTGCCACCGTTCAAGTCCCGCATCTACATCCTGCGCAGTAATCAACAGCGCACCTGAGCTTTAACGTATGTTGCCAGATTGAGGTAAAATATGTTACAAGATTTGAATATTGCGTCAATTGTGTGAGGTAATGAACTTCATTCGAGATCTGGCAACTCGACAAATATGTACAAAAGTGCTTTTTTTGAAACTGCATTGGGACGTACAAATTACGGGAGTGTCCCGAGAGAAATAACAAACCGGGAGGGTGGCGGGAGATGGATGTGAAATACGGGAGACTCCCGGGAAAAACGGCAGTGTTGGCAGGTATGGCTGAGTATTGTTATCTGTATAGTGACTCTACAACGCATTTCCTTTGTTCCTGTTTATCCGCATTTCAACCATTGCCTTGGCATTTGTTTACCCTTGCCTGCCGCCAGCCTTTTCGACCTTATGCCTGCTCTTTGTCTACGATTGTTTCTTTCAACACCGTTGTCAGCGTCACCCCATCCTTTACATTTTTAGGTTTATTAAATTATAATAACTACCAACACTGATCCCAGAATTGGCATCGAGAGCCACTGTCCTAATAAATTCTCTGGTAAATCATCCATGATTAATCCATGAAATCCCAATGACGTATTAAGTCCGACTGTCATCACTAGGATTTTTCAGGGATTCACTGGCCGCAAGAATAGTTTCCTCGTTAAGGCCACTTCATAGATAGGCATTTGTTTCATTCTGCTCTTCTGACTGCTCACTTCATTATTCACACAAAGCAGGATTGTCAGGATGTCTGCACCCCTGGGAACATAAACATAAAACAAAATAAATATATATTGTACATTCTGTGTTTCTGAGCAATCTTTCAGTACACACACATTTTCTTACTCGTTTTGTCTAAATTGTATACAAATTTTTACTAACATTATGAAACAACTGTTCCATGAACTACATTTAACAAACTCACCGTGGACAATGTTTCTCCAGGTTTCTGCAAAGTGATTGAATAAACCAGGAACCTTCTCTGACGTGTCTGTAAGAAACGTGTCCATCGGTGGTAGATCTGGCAATCAGGAAATCTGTGTCAGACGGGATTGTGATGTCTAAATCATCACCCTCCACATTCACTTTTGGAATTCCAGCATCCGCTTCAACTTTCACACAAGTTTGTAGTCTGTTGGCACCTCGACATGCCTGTATAAAAAACAGTTTGGGCTTTCCGACCAGCTTTTGGCAGTTAACGCCAGTGAAAGGCTCCCGTATTTCGTCGATAGACAAGTATTCGCCATCGGTTCCACACACTCCTTTCCTTACGCCATGTGTGAGAACGCAGCACACAAAACAGTCTCCATCTACTGTCCTTCCCAGACCTTGCAAGATGTTCCTCATTTCAGCTGCATCTTTATTATTGTGTTCCACCACCTCGAACCCCAGCCAGCAGAAAACTTTGGCTAGGTACTCTGAGAAAGAGTGAAGAGAAAATATTAGCAACTCCATCCATCTATAAATAATTAACAATTCATATTTGTATTTATAATAATAAAAAGTACAATATTCTTTTTAAAAAATAGTTCAATAGAATCATTAAATAAAATCTGATTATTTTAATGCTTTTGTTGTAGTTAGCATTTTATCTGTGGCTTGTTGTGCTCTTGTTTGCTTGTGATTGTTGGTCATTGAGTTTCGCATTTGCATCCTTGTTTCATACATAAACTATCAGCACACAGATATGTTTCATACAGCATGACTCATCATTATAAATGGAAATATCTAATGACAATTTCCTGATAACAATTCAGAATGTTTAAAAAAACAAACTTTGGTCCTTATCCGATCCAATCCTTGAATTCAAGCCGCATGAAAAAATTTCATTGTTGATGATTACACAGATCCCTCGTGGATTTTGTGTTATACTGTAGGGAGAGATCTGAAATAAAAGCACATGTAGATACATCAGTGGATGTTTACATCATTTTGAATGTATAAATAGAAGATATTAACATCACCTCCCGCACTGAAGAATCAAAAATGTCATGATCCTTTAACATAGGGAAATTTTCCAACACACAATCCTGCCTTAAAAGGGCTATGAATTGGAGGCAGGTTTCCTCCCCTTTTCCCATGAGTTTGTCAAGCAGGTTAATGATTTTGGTCTCTCTTTGAGGAAAATCGGAGAGGTTATTGTAGTCGCGCAGAGTGATAAGTTTAGCTTGTTGCACATGCTGCAAGATGAAATTGGCATCTGCGGATAAAGTCTCCAACAGGAAGATTTTATTTTCACAAATCTTTTCAACGGATTCCTTCTTGTCCATAGCTCAAAATCTACTCTGCAGAATCAGAGAAGAGAACTGAAATGTTAGTTAGTCAAATTGTTCATATTCACTTTGAAGCAGATTTATGCTGTTTACCTCTGAGAAGACAAGACTAGCAATGTCTCAAAAATTGGACAGTAATAATATGTATTAATAATCTATAATCCATATAAAGGACTAAGACAATGGAAACATTTCTGAACAATAAAAACTTTATGAATTGCCAGTTTTTTTCTAAGATACAGCTGCAAAAATATGTATTGAACGTCACCATTTTTCTAAGAAAACATATTTTTAAAGGTGCTGTTGACTTGAAATTATTACCGGATGTTGATGGCAATCAAAGAAATCCATATGTGCAAAGAAAACCAATCTGATTAGTTTATAAAATAAGTTATGCGTAATAAAATGAAATGACACAGAGTATTGAACACATGGAGAAAGGGAGGTGTAGAAAGGGAGTGAAAACCCAGACAGCAGCTGGAATCTCTCAGTGGTTCTTCAGCAACCCTCTGCCCTTTCCCATTGTAAATGAATCCAACATCTACATTATCAGGATGATGAGTGGACATTTCAGCAAGGCAATAATCCAAAACACAGCCAATGAAACTCTCAAATGCTTTCAGAGAAAGAAAATCAAGCTGCTCAAATGGCCCAGCCAATCACCTGACTTAAACCCAATAGAAAATACAAATTAAAGATCAGATTTGATAGATGGGACCAATAGAACTATCAAGATTTTTACACACTGTTGAAGTCTGTGAAAAACTCACACCTGAGCAACTCATCTGACTTCATTCTCCATGTGAGGGCATATTTAAGCTGCCATTACCAAAAAAGTCTTTTAGGGCGTACTCACACTATGCTATCCGAACCGTGCTCAGGCCCGTTTCCCGGATAATTTTAGAAGTGTGAGTGCGCTGAATCGGGCTCAGGTACACATGGGCTTTGGCGCGGTACGCTTGTAGTGAGAGTGCAAAGCACGCCTGAGCCCGAAACTGAAGAGGAGACGTGACTTTTGGGGACTGTTTTATATAGATTTATTAATCATTCTTACTGTTTAATGAACGCAAACTGTCGTAGATTATTAAAGACGCAAACCCCTCACTGCACGACAGCTACGCCTTTAGTAAACCTTCTAATTCCTGCAGTACGAGGACGTCATGATTGTTTATGAGCGTCTGCAGTGGCTGATCTGTTCGGCGGAATATTTAACTGTGTGTCACTGCATATCAAACGACTAAAACGATATAATCATATAAAAAAAT
The DNA here is from genome assembly GCA_903798035.1 of Danio albolineatus. Classification (NCBI taxonomy): domain Eukaryota; kingdom Metazoa; phylum Chordata; class Actinopteri; order Cypriniformes; family Danionidae; genus Danio; species Danio albolineatus. The sequence continues at coordinate 413,011 of CAIGQQ010038854.1, read as the reverse complement.
CTCCACTGAAATCTCCGAGAGCGCTTCTCTTACACTGAACAGCGCATCATCGATGACGTAAGCGTGCCCAGGCCCGAATGCAATGAGAGTGCGGGCCGTCGGGGGAGACGGGAGGGGGGACAAGCGTGCTTTGGCCCGGTTAAAGGGAACTGTACATAGTGTGAGTACGCCCTTATATAAAGTATTAAATACATTTCAGTAGTTCAGTACTTTCTCCTTGTGTCGTTTCATTATTATTACACAGAACTCATTTTCCAGATTTTTTTTGTTTTGTTTTGTTTTGATATTTGTATTGTTTGGGTTTTGACCAAAATCTGCTTCAATTCCATGTTAACAGCGCCTTTAGAAACATTATTCTCAAGAAAAAAACAATATGTGTTCAATACCCATTTTCCCCGCTGTAACTCTGTCCAACAGTGCTGTGAAACAATATACTTGCAATGTCATTTGCAAATCTGAATGAACAGGATTGTGTTAAAAGTAAGATACAGCTCAGGCTATAATGTATCACTGCTTAAATTTTTATTTAATTAAAAAATATATATTTTAGGGTGCTTTCACATGTAGTTCAATTCATTTGGTCTGGACCAAGGGCAACAAATTAGATTATTGAGCCATTTAGTTTTTAGCTAAGTTTCCTTTTTTTTTTTTTTTGGTAACTATAACAGCTTTAGTTATTGTAAATCTTGGACCTTATTCTTAAAAAAAAAGGACCAAATTTTATTACTACTTTGGCTCTTGTTGTTATCCACGAATTTTCAAATGTACATTTTACACGAGAGGCTAGAAAAATCATCAAGCTTTGCATTCATTCATTGTCTTTTCAGCTAGTCCCTTAATTAGTCAGAGGTCACCACAGCGGGATGAACAGCTAACTTATGCAGCAAGTTTTTTTAACGCAGCGGATGCCCTTCCAGCTGCAACCCATCACAAGACTCATACACTACAGACAATTTAGCTTACCCATTTCACCTATAGCGCATGTCTTTGGACTGTGGGGAAAACCAGAGCACCCGGGGAAAACCCTACGCAAAGGCAGGGAGAACATGCTAACTCCACACAGAAATGCCAACTGACCCATGTGCAAAGTGTGACTTGTTTGCTCAATAAATGACAATAGGCTACAGTATTTAATTTAAAACTTTGACAGATTTAATTTCTTCCCTTATGATATATGTATTAAATTAATGACAGATGTAATAAATGTGTATTTAAAAATATTTTTAGCACATCAAAAAGTGTAGTTATGATGACCATCCGACAAGCTAATCCAGCTAAAAATAGTGCATAAAATGTCACTAAATGCAGTATTTAAACCACATAATTAAATAAAAAATTAAGTGAATAAGTCCACTTTTTGAGAAAAAAGAACCACCCGTTTCACCAGGTTGACTACAGTACAGGCCTGTATAAACGTGGGCTTTGTAAGTCAACTAATAAACGCATGGCTAAGATAATAAACCAAACATTAGCCACGGGAGAATGTCACTAAGACATGTGGTACAGGTGAACTGAATAAACTAAACTGTCTGGCAGTGTATGTGTAGTGTTTATGTGAGTGGGTGTGCAAGTTGGATGGGCTTCCGCTGCTTAAAACGTGCTGGATAAGTTGGTGGTTCATTCCGCTGTGGCAACCCCTGATTAATAAAGCGACTAAACCAAAAAGAAAAAGAATAT
>CAIGQQ010038854.1:364394-396334 GCA_903798035.1 Danio albolineatus | reverse complement strand
TTTTTTTTTTTAGGTGCCTATTTCGGTAAATGTGACTTTCCCACTCAAAAGACTTTTACATACACAATTTTTAAGAAAAAAAACAAAACAAAAATGGGGCCTTGAGTGACAATTTCTCTGCTGAATCACCCCTATTTCCTCTGCACAGTGAGCGTGGCCACAAACAGGCTGATAGGGGCAGTGGCAGGGACCATTCTGGCCCTGGGGGTGATTTTTGGAGGCACAGGGTGGGGAATAGAGTAAGCACCTCTTAACCCTTTAATGCCTCTCCCCCAGCAAGAGGGAGATCCTGTGCTCCCATGTGTGCGCGTGTATGTGCGGTTATGTGTACGTGTTCTCCCAGTGGCTTTGTCCGTTGTGTTGAATGTGATGGTGCCTTGTCATTTTTTTTCTGTCGTGTAATTGGACTGATTGATTGGTATATCTCTTATTTTCTCCTCTCCCTTGGCTGCTATTATCATGGATATTTTTATTATCACCCTGTGTCAATGGAGTGTTGCGGTGCTTCCCTCTCTGGTCCATGTGGGGCATTTACATAGACTCAAAGCGAGAAGAAAGAAGAACGAACGAGGAAGGTGGAAAAAAACATGATGACTTGGACTGACATTGACGACTGACACAAATATCCCCTCGGAATTGGCCTACATTCTTGAGCTGAGCTAAATATCCAGTCTAACTAGGTCCGATGTGTGCGTGTGTGTGTGTGTGTGTGTGTGTGTGGGATGTTATTGGGGGAATTTAGCGGCTGCAGATTTGGGCACAGTGGTAAGTTGGTAAGATTTTAAAGCACCAAGGTGTTTTGAGCTGCGCTACCAACGCAGGACTGACAAAGGCATAGACGCACACACACACACGCACACTATGCTATCAAGGGTAAGTTGAGCCAAATCTACCCTACGGATTCCCGAGCTTTTCCTACAGTATGTCACACCAATCACATGACTGAAAGCGTGTATAACTTAAGTGAAGTCCAGCATTTGATGTGTAAATCCTGCATGCTGTGCAGGTGCCCCCTGCAGCTCACGTCATGTTTCTCTCCCATCATGCCCTTCTGCAGGTCCTAGCGCCACCAACCTTATCATAGGCTCCATCGCAGGGGCCATCCTGATGGCAGCCATAGTGCTGGGGGGGACGGGATGGGGATTTAAGTAAGAGCTGCACCGCATGCTTCCTATTGCCTGCCAGCCTGGAACAGGCTCACTCACACTTAAACATACACACACACACACTCACATTCAATACATACATGCGCACAACACTAACCACTACACATTCAAATTCACACACACACACACAAGGGCCTGGGCTTCTGCTACAGACAACAGATACTACAACTAAGTCTACATTCTGAGTTAATGCTAGGATAAAATGACAAAGCTAAAGGATGCTAAGTGTACTTACTCTCTTGTTTTTCTACAATTTATTATGTTTGTTTACATGTAGCATTTTCAAGTATACTAATACATTGTTTACATATGACAGCAGAAGCTAGCTTAGCTCAGTAGCACGTGCTAACAAGAGCAAGAAAGTCAAATTGGCTTAAAAACAACAAATAGGTCATTTAGCGTACGCCGAGACTAAAGCACATTAGTTTAGCGCTCTGTAGACTGTAGCAGAACCTCGTGCAAACTGGCCCATCGCTTGACATGCATGCGAGCAAAATGGTAAAATGGATACTGAGCAAGATGTGTAATGACAGTTTTTGATTAACAATATTATCAAAATGTAGATTCTGTGCTATCCTTATCAGTGTACAATATCAGTAATACCATGACCAACTTACATAGTGGGAATTGTTGGAGAAAGTAACTTTGTATGCTTATTTAAAGCTACACTATGTAACTTTTTTGTGTAACATTAATTCAATTTCAATACTGATTGAGCAGATCATGAATTGACCTTGCAAACTGTGTTTTTAACTTACTGTGACTCTGTATTTTAGAGCGGTTGGGACGGATTTAGCAGTATACTTCGATCATAAACCTATGCATGCTTATGTCTTAAATAAATAGAGAAGGTCAGGCTAGTTGTGTATGCTGTGGGTTTTGTAGTTGCTACAAAAGAACTTGTACCAAAAACAGTAATAACACTGACTTTGTGAAATTTGCTGTGCCTTGACTGGGTTCAGTGCTTAGCCTTTTGCATTTTACTTTATCTAATATGAAAAGCAATTATGTGTAATGTCAGCATTGCTGAACTTTTGTAACATGATATTAAAGCAATGGTTTGTTTTAAAATGGAAAAGAATTCATCCATGTAGAATAGCTGAGCCAAACTTTTCTCACAATGTTTTTTTCTGCAAGTAGCTTGTGTTTTAATCCACAAAGGGCAGAAAGATGCATAGTGTAGCTTTAAAAATGTAATTAAATGTGTATAACATCAAATATGTTTTTAGCATAACTATACAAGTGCATTTGGTTCAAAGACAGTATATGAATATTAATTAGCCTGTTTGATTAGCAAAAAATGAGTTTTTGTCTTGTTTTCATTCCAAATATCTAAAAATTGTAAAATCAAGAACCATTTTCTAGACAAGTAAAGAATATTGTTGTGTTTTCAAGAATAATACATCCAAAATAAGTGAGATTTTTTTTAATAAGGCAAAATAATCTGCCAATGGGGTAAGTAACATAATTCTGGTTTGAAGTATGTTTTTACTCACCCTACTTGCTTGTTTTATAGAAAAAGTATTATTATGTAGAACTATTTCTGAAAACAAAACAATATTTTTTTTCTTGTCCAGAAAATGCTTCTTGATTTAAGTCTGACCATTTGGACTAATAACAAGACAAAAACTCTAAACAGGAAAAGCATTTTTTGCAGTGAGTCTGCGGACTTATAGAACCTTTTTAAGCTAGGAGGAAATTCTGGGAAGCTAGTTTTAAAATCTGGAGGTCCTCCAGGAAAACGTAGCTCACCGCAGCATGCTCATTTGCACATAGCATCTTGACTGAGCCCATTTAGAGTTTGCATGCAGACTGGCACCAAGCCAGAGCTAAAGCGGAGTGCTATCAGAGCATCGCACAAAGGCTGGGCTCACCTCAAGTGAAGGGAAGGGAGGGGTTGTTTGTTGTTTTCCTTGCTTTGAGAAGCGGGGTGGGTTGTTGGGGCGGGACGGGACGGGATGACGACTTTCTGACCCGCTCTCCTCGCCGTGATCTCTCTCTCAATCCCCCCTCCGTTGTCTGAAAGGGTGAGAGTTTGAGCGGAGAGGGGTGGAGGTTGTGTCGTAGGCAGCCTTTGTGCCATGGCTGGCTGCCACGCCCTCTTATCTCCCGGAAGGCCCTGGGCCCCCCTGAAAACCTAGAACAGAGCAAGAGCCCTCACCCCCCACCCGGACTCGCCCGGCACCGCTGCCTTTACTGCCTGCTTCACAGAGACCTGGTACAGACACACGCGCTGCACTGCACCTGCATGCTACCCCAGTCACCCCCTTCCCCCCCTTTCCCCCCTACACAGCGATAGTGGCGTCTCCCACCTAACCTCTCTATGGACAGGTGCATGTTTAACTGCTGGGATGCCCCACATCAAGCCACGCTACGGGGAGGTTGTGTCAAACCCCTGTCGTTGTTGGTGTTGTTGCAGTTCTTGTTGCCTTTCTTGTTGTTCCTGGTGGTATCGTCGTCGTTCATGTTGTGGGTGTGACGTCCTTTTCTGACCCTTGATGTTGTTGTACACTCTTTCTTGCTGTTCTTTATGTCTTTGTCAATGTTTTTCTCCCAGGAGGTAATGTTCTTTTTCCACATCCCTTGTTGTCTTTTCTAACACATACTCACTTGAAGTCAGCGTTTGCTGCAAAGGACCGCCGCTTTTACCCACCGCAACCAGAAGCGTTTAGGCTGGGGTGTTCTGTCCTGGAGGGCGTCTGTCCTGCAGATTTTAGCTCCAGCAAGACTTGCCTAGGCACTTTTAGTGAGTCTGAAGGTCTTGATTAAAAGGGATAGTTCACCCAAATCTGAAAAGATATTTAGAGGAAAGTTTTCCAGCCAAAATGTCTTTTAACCAGCCATGCAGAAACAAGCGGTAATACTACTACTACTACTCCAGTAACTAATTTATTTTCAATGGTATTTAGTTTATCATTGCTTAAAGATGTACAAGATGTAAGATGGTGTTTCAGTTTCAGCTCAAAATATCTATCTGATTACTTATTATACTATGCAAAAATATGCCCATTTTGGGCTCAGAGCAAAGTGTAGCTGTTTTTGTAGCCTAGGCCTTAAAATGCAACTGAGTTGTTTTCCCCCCACCGACCGTTCCCACATGCATGTCTGCTTCTCATGCATTATCTCAGATAAACAGCAGTCAGTGATTGGGACTGATCACAGAGAGTTGGAACAGATCTTTTAATTACAGTTTCTTTGCAAATCCTGTTCTGTGAACATGTTTATACGTGTTACTAAAACACGTATAAAAAAAATAAATGGGGAAAAAAACAAAACAAACAAATAAATGGGACAGTCAACTTTTTTTTCTGTTTTTTTTAAATAGTGAATGAATTCATTTTATTGACTGAAGGCCAGATAGTCAAATCAGCAATCTCTCGTTTTTATACACATTTCCATTACTAGCATTAGTGCTAGTGTATCTAAATACTGGTTCCTCTTTGTACGGTCACTCACAGAAAATGGCAGTCAATTCATTCAAACACTGAATCGCTGTCCCGGACATTACCATTCTTTGAAATAATCAGATAATGCGTTTTAGCACTCATTATCGCTCATTCACTCTGTTTTATCAAATGAACCATGTGTGTACAATATTTAATGAACACAAGACAGCTGTGGAAAGCACAAGTACAAAGGGGCACATTAAACCTGTTTGGTCAACAAGGTACATGATCCAGCCAGCTAACAAAACTGAACAGCGAATCTCAAAAAAAAAAAAAAAAAACCTGACTGTAGTTCTGACCGTACTTGCTACATTGTATTGTAATTTATTAAAACTTTACCCACAAACTGGCAGCTGAAACTTCTACATATACTCGCTGATGCTTAGTTTTACTTGACGAGTGTTAGTTTTAGGCCCTGCCTGTAACAGTTGACTTCTGCGGTATTTGTTTTTCCTACTTTGGAAGTCAGTGACTACAGGTTTTCAGCTTTCCTCAACATATGTTCTTTAATGTTCAACAGAATAAAGAACCACCTAAGAGTGAGTAAACAGTCATTTTGGGGTGAACTATTCCTTTAAAGTTGACTCTAAACTCTGCAGGACAGATGCCTTCCAAGGCGCAGGACTGGATGTCAAGAGTAAAATAAGGCATTAGGACTAGCTAATTATTCTAATAAAAAAATCTAAGCAAACATCTAGTAGGTGGTTGCTGCGGGTAAGGCGGTACGATGGGCAGCAAGTTGTATGTTGATATCTCTGGCATTGCCCGCACTAACCCCCTTTTGTTTGTTTTGTCCTGTTTGTCCTCAACTCCAAGAAATGTCAAGAAAAGACGATACGACCCTAACGCCAGTGCCATCTAAAGGCTAAGAGAACTGCGTCCTTGCCTAGTGTGCCCCTGGGTTCTGTTGAAACCCGCTGGACTGTACCCTCTCCTGCTGCTGACGGCGTCGGCATTACTTGAATAAAAAAAGGACAGAAAGCGAGGGAAGAGAGAGACTGAATGATCAATCATTTTTTTCATCCGATGTCACATAGAACTGCTTCTCTAGCGCTGCCCCCTTCCCCCCGTTGTTCCTTTGCCCTCGGGTTCCGAGCATCCACACTGATCATCCCCGAAATACTGATAGAGGATGGTAGCACTCGTCGGGGCATGACTTCCGGTTCACACGCCCCTACCTCTGGTTCCGACCCAGGCATGACCAGCTTCAGCTGTGGACCTCGCATGGCAGAGGAGGGACACCAATGCAAGAACATATTTGTTCATTAAAAAAGAAGAATGACTTGAAGTTCCATTTGGTGACACATGTGAGTGTGTTTTACCATGATGTCGAACGAGAGCGACCCATATCTTCTTCGGACAAACATTTCAAGGCAGTCTTTTTTTAGCATGTTATTGCAGCCATTTTCTGTAGTATTAATGAAGACACCCAGATGAAAAAGTAAAAAGAAAAAAAAATCAATCCATTTGGCCAGCAGCGTATACAGCTGCATGATGAAACCACCACAGTTATATATGCCTGATGACATCAATTCCCCTTAAAAGAGAAAAAAATAAAAGAACAAAACTGGCTGGGCCCTGTAGGTCTGCCCTGACCTGAATGCCGTAACTGGCCAATCAGAGAGCTGCATGATGTAATTGCACTGGGGGCGGAGCCCACACAGCCTGCTGCGCTTTTCAAGGTATCTGCATGTCAAAGGAAAAAAAACAGTTAACATTTACTTACTATGCAAAGGGGAAAACGTTGCACAAACCCAAAGGTTTGGTAAAGAATTCTCGACCGAGACTAACAATGAAATTGATCTCAAGCTAGTGGATTATTAATAAGGCAGTCTTTTATATGCTCGGCCATCTATGTTTGACATTATAATAAGCTTCTGATTACTTAAAATGAATGTTTCTATGAAAATCTCAGCTTCTGAAAAACTCAAACGTCATTGTCATCTGTGTGGGACAGCATAAACTTGAGGCACTTGCGATATTATTAATAGAACGGGGCTTTTTGCAATAGAGGGAGCTCATATTTTGGCCGATTCCGCTGAAATATGAGCAGAGAGAGAGGGTGTTTTTCTATACTACCATTGATCTACACCATCAGGTTTTTGAACTCATCTTCTAAACCCTGAGCCCTTTTACAGCCATCTCATGTTCCCATGGAAACATCGCCAAAACAACAGATAATGATAATAAAATTGATAAAAATTTACCTTCTCGCTTCGTCATTCGTCCTTTGCAAATCATTCATTCATTCAATTTCCTTCAGCTAAGTCCCTTTATTCATCAGAGGTTGCCACAGCGGAATTAACTGCCAACTTATCCACCATATGTTTTACACAACCCAGTACTGGGAAACATCCATACACTACAGCCAATTAAGTTTATTCAATTCACCTATGGAACATATCTTTTGACTGTGGAGGAAACCAGAGCACCAGGAGGAAACCCAAGCCACCGGGAGAACATGCAAACTCCACGCAGAAATGCCAACTGTGCCAGCCGCAACTTGATCCAGCGACCTTCTTGCTGTGAGGCGACAGTGCAAACCACTGAGCCACTGTGTCGCCCCTTTGCAAATCATCACACATATTAGTATAATAACTTTATTATGTATTAAATGCAAAATATATTCAAAACAATAATATTTATGAAAAAGGATTCAAAGTCTATTAAAAAAACATCCATAATAAGGCACAGCATATGCATTCACTATAAAACCGCACACTGCTTATAACACGACAATGCATTTTCTCAAGTTCATTAATTCATTTTCTTTCAGCTTAGTCCCTTTATTAATCAGGGTTTGCCACAGCGAAAGGAACCACCATATAATCCAGCGCCATTTTTACACAGCAGTTCTTCCAGCTGTAACCCAGTACTGGGAAACACCCACACACTCTCACATTCATACATTATGACCAATTTAGTTTATTCAATTCACCTGTGGTGCGTGTCTTTGGACTGTGGGGGAAATCCGGAGGAAACTCACGCAAACAGGAGGAGAACATGCAAACTCAGTCGAGACTGAATGTCACCCATTTTCTCAATTTACTTTTGAATATTATAAATTCATAAATTTACTATTTATGAACTATTCATAAATTATCCAGAGAAGCTAAAAGAGCTTATTATGATTACAGTTGAACCACTTAAATCAAATGAATTCAAATGACATCTTTTCTGGACTTTGAATGTCTCATAATGGATCACTAGCCATGTTTCCATCCACTTATTTTTATGCTTATTTTGGATATGCGCATAAAAAATGGTTGATGGAAATGCCAAGATCAACCAAATTGGTTCTATTACTGTCTCTGCACCTATAGCTGGTGTGTGTGGTGAGCGCACTGGCGCTGTTGTCCTGTGGCTGCCGTCGCATCATCCAAGTGGATGCTGCACACTAGTGGTGGTGTGGAGAGACCCCCCACCCTCCCCCTCATGATTGTGAAGCACTTTGGGTGTATGGCCATACACAATCAATGCGATATATAAATACACATTACATTACAAGATGCGCATCAATTTTAAAGTTGTGCATAAAAAAACGTGCATAACTGAGTGGGATAAATGTTTTCTTCGATAAGAAAAGATGTGCATAAACTACGATCGAAACACTTTTACCGAACAAATTCCAGTATGCGCTTTAAAAAAGTCATCTGATTTTGTTATAAGAGATCATGTGATGATAAAAATGTGTGTGAATAGACAATCTAGCAGGCTGAGCACATTGTTAAACATCTGAAATGTTGTTTTGGTCATTCTGAAATTATTTTAGTAATCATGTTGTTATATTATTAATTACCTCCAGAATTGTTAAGAGCGTCTGTGCTCCGTCTCTCAAGCCTTCAAACGGCACCACCAAACACACTGCTTTATTCACACACATTTTATGCGATATTCCAATTTAATTCATATTTTTGGATGGAAACATAGCTATTGCTGTCTATGCAGGATGAGAGAGCTCCAGGATTTCATCTAAAATATCTTCATTTGTGTTCTGAAGATGAACGAAGGAAGAACACGACGGTGAGTAGCATGATTAATAGCAGAATTTCAATTTTCAGTTGAACTAATCCTTTTAATTCCAAACTCTGCATTATAATCAGTGACTTGTAAATGTAATTAGTCCAAATGCGAGAGAAAGTTTGTTTGCAAGCTGTGATTGTCACCATCATGCCAAACTGGAGGTCTTTACAGAAGTGACGAGATGAGAAACGGAGTCTCTGACTCCTTCTGCTGCCGTCATCAGCATTTCCTTCTGGAGACAGACTGACCCTGATGGAGAGAACACACAAAGCCAGCACACGTCAATTCAGATGTACTCAATGTAAATACTGATTTATTATTATTTCATTTATTAATAAAATCATGCATATGTAAAGAAATGTTTGATAAATATTTAATAAAGGAAACAGAATACAGTTTATTGAATGGTCCTACTTTATGTTATGTGTCTTAACACTTCTGTTGTTAACAAGGTTAAGGTTAGGACAGTAAATAAATATATTTAAAAATATATCACTAAAATGTAAATGCAGTTAAAGACTAAATTATTATAAATATAAATTATTTATGTTTAAATTATATAAATTATTAGCCCTGTTTAATTTAAATCCTTTTTCAAATATTTACCAAGAACCGTTTAACAAAGAGATTTTCTACATAGTAGTTTTAATAACTTATTTCTAATAACTGTCTTTACCATGATTAAAGTACATAATATTTCACTAGATACTAGCTTGTTGATGATATTTTGCAGGATAGTATAGAATTCAGCTTAAAGTTCACTTTACTAAAGTAATAAAATAAGCTAATTAGGTTTATTTGGCAAGGCATTGGACAACAGTGTTATGTTCTATGGCCAATTGAAAAATAATTAATTAATAATCATAATGGAGCTAGTAGTAGTGACCATGGCAGATTTTACATGTAAATATTCCAATTTAGTTTCCCAGTGATGGGTTGCAGTTGGAAGGGCATCCACTGCGTAAAATTTATTCCAGCTAAAATAAATAAATACTTCCACCACATTAAAAATACAACATAAAACTTTTCCTTGCTGTTTTCGAATGTTTGAAAAAGAACTCAAATTTCACAGGATGTCTTATGAATGTGTCCTCGACCGTATACCTACACTGTACAAATTTAATGACAAAAAGTCAAGACAACAAACATTTTTATGTTGCTTTAACCCAGTGTTTCTCAACCACGTTCCTGGAGGACCACCAACACTGCATGTTTAAGATGTCTCCTTAAGCCGCGGTCATGCTGGAGTTTGAGCATGCGAAATTCTGTTGTATGGCACAGCGAAAAGGATTAAACAAGATGATTGGACATTAAAAACAGCGAGCGATTTGTCCATATTTTCAATTTCTGTACAAAGAGGACATGTTTTAATCTTTGATTGGTCTTATGCTGTCACGTGATGTGATTTTAGAGTTCACTTGAAATTGTGCAGAGCTGGTGGTCCCCCAGAAACGTGGTTGAGAAACACTGCTTTGACCTATTTTAATAAGTTGACCATGTTTCAACTAAATTAAATTAAACAAGTTATACAAAGGTTAACTTAATATTTTAGTCAGTTTGATTAATGTAAGTTGAGATAACTAAAAAATATATTTGATCCAATTTAATTTGAAAAATGTAAGGCAGCAAGTTTTTTTTACACTGTACAGCTGAAGTCAGATTTATTTATATACTGTGAATTTCTTTTTCAAATATCTCCTAAATATCTCCTAGATAAAACAGAGCAAAAAGTCTTTTTTGTGCTTGAATAAAAGCAGTTTTTTTTATTAAAAAAACAAACAAAACATTTTAAGGTGAACATTATTAATCCATAACGTTATTATATATATATTGATTGTCTACAGAACAAACCATTGTTATCCAATGACTTGCCTAATTACCTTAACTTGGCTAATTAACCCAGAAAAGCTTTTAAATTGCACATTAAGCTGAATACTAGTGTATTGAAATTTTTCTAGTAAAACATTATGTGTCATCATGGCAAAGATATCAGTTATTAGAAATAAGTTATTAAAACTGTCATGTTTAGAAATGTGAAATAATTCAGACTTCAACTGTACCTATGAAACATTGCATATATAATATTGCATGAACTGTATTAAATGAGTCATTAAAGCCTTTAGTTTAAACTTATGTACATTACAAATTTACAAAGTTGCTAACATAATAATAAAAAAACAACACAGAAACCTGATGCTGTAAATAGAGAAAGCTCATTTCGAAGTCTCTGCACAAGCTCACAGAGATCCTCCTCGTCGTCCATCTCTGAATCATCCAGTGAGTGTTCATCCAGTGCTAAATCTGACATGCACCCATGACATAAAGAAAGATCCTGTCTGTCATGTTGTAGCTCCTCCTCTTCTGCATGTAGCCCCTCCTCTTTCTCATGTAGCTCCTCCTCTTCATGTAGCTCCTCCTCCTCCTGCTGCACTAAAGCTGTGTGGACGTCCTGAGTCAGAACACTTTCTGTGTCGTCCAGATTTGTGGAGATGTCCTCTGATACCACATACAGAGTGTCCTCCTCTTCGAGCCTTCTTTCATGATGTGTTCCTCTCCCCACTTCATCTTCTGTGCTGGAGCTTTCATGAGGCTTTAAACATCCAGGTTGTGTCCAGGTGTTCTCACTAATGCTGCCATCTTGTTCTGGGTGAAGGTTTGAATGGGATGTTTTGAGCTCTTCTTTGTGCCTCAGACTCAACAGCTGTGACAATAACAAGGATATACAGTTGAACAATGTGTTGTGTGTTAGTTGAGGAGTAAAAACTGATTTAGTTTTTTGAATAAGATAAAAAATAATGTGGTCACATGACATGGTCCAATACAATAGTGCTTATTAAGTTGTGTCATTCCAAAATAGCCATTGGTGACACTTTAGAATAATGGACCGTTAGTTAATGTATTTACTAACAGTAACTAAGTGTGAATAATCTTTTATTAATCATAGTTAAAATGCAATAACTAAGGCATTATTAATATCCAAAGGTGTGTTTGTTAACATTAGTTAATACACTGTGAGTTAACATGAACGTTATTTAACTTAAATAACACAAACTTAGTTAACAAAGATAAAAAAAATACCATAATAAATGTATTACTAATTGTTTGGTTATATTAGTAAATATATAAACTAATATACCATTATTTGAAAGTGTTACCTAGCCATTTTTCTTCAAAAAGTATAGAAGATTGTCATTTTGATTTAAATATAGTTTATTATGAATGATATAGTTTGTCTCAGTCCTGTGAAACAGCTGTTCATATCTTTGAACTAATATGCTTTTTTTCATCTAAATAAATCTGCAGCATTCAGATGGTACTAGGCATGGGACGATAACCGTTTTCAAGGTATACTGCGGTATTCAAAAGTCAAGGTAATCATACCGCCAAAATTTTCTGCTATACCGTTCCTAAGGTATGGGTGATATTTTTATTTACTTTTTTCGTTTTTTTTATTAGTTTTTTAAGTGTCAATTGTAAAGAAGTCTGTGTTTTTGAAACTAATGAAAAACGCAGAAGCCTAGGATTCACTTGATTTATTTAGCCTGACATGTGTACTGCTCCAAAATATTTTAAATGTTTCTCAAAATAAAATATATTGTGTTCAAAAGGTAAAAATGTTGCGTTTTTCACCCAGACGTTTATATTTTACGCATATTACGTTAGCATATTTTAGAGCAGTAATCACAATATCGTCATACCATGAAACCGTGATATTTTTATCCAAGGTTATCATACCGTCAGAATCTTATACCAGCTCATGCCTAGATGGTACCAGAGTCATGTAGTTTTTTTTAACATGTTAGAGTTCTCAGAACATTTTGTAAAAGTAGTAATTTGCTCTTTAAAGTTTTATAAGGACACAAACAAGCTGGAATCGCATGATTTTATAATTCTCATAATTCAAACAGTTCTGAACACACATACTCGTATTCCCAATATATCATACATACGCTCCTAAAATGCTTAAATGTATACTTTTTGGATTGCATATATAATTTCCATCCATGTGGGTTATATATTTTTTTACATAAACTAATAATATGCTATTTATTATTTGTTTATTTTATTACGTATGTATGAATGACACAATGTTGAACTGTATCTTATTGCATATAATCTGAATTATATTTAGATTCATTTTATTACAGTAATACTTTAGTGGCTTACTTGATTGTAAATTATTCTCACAATATTCTCATAATATGATTCTCCTTAATTCTTTTGTTTCTTCTTTTAATGTTCTGTTTCATATGATTTAGCTTTGAATATTCACAAAATATAAAAAAATAGTGTAGAATAAATGTATTTATGATCCATGCTTTAGAATAGGAAGTCGAATGCAGTAAATATGAAAAATAGGCAAGTTATCATGTAATGTGTAGTCAGTCAACTTCTAGCTTGCACTTGACAAATATGCATCACATTTAGATGGATGGAAATTTTATTTGAACATAAAAGTACACTCCACTCTTTTTGTGTGTGTGTGTGATATAGGCTTATTTTCATGTCACCTAGTGTTAAACAATTGAGAGTTTTTTTTTTTTTTTTCATTTTTGAATCCATTCAGCCGGTCTCCAGGTCTGGCAGAAACACTTTTAGCTTAGCTTAGCATAAATCATTGAACCGGATTAGACCATTAGCACCTCACTCACTTAAAAAAAAAAAAAAAAAGAGTTTACATCATTTACCTAATTAAAGCTTGACTGTTACATTACATACTAAGTCTGGTGGAAAATGAAGAGTTGCTATTTTCTAGACCAATATGGCTAGGAACAACTCTCATTCCAGCATAATAATCAAGTAACTTTCCTGCAGAACCATGGCTGCAGCAGGCACAATGACATTACAGAAGGCTCAAACTTTAAATAGGAAAATTATCTAAACTTTTTTTTTGTAATTATTTGAGTGAGATGCTAATTGTCTAATTAGATTCAATTATTTATGCAAAGCTAACAGTGCTCCTGCAAGATTAAAAATGATAAAACTCAACTGTTTAAATCTAAGAGAGTAGTAAAGTGAGACTATTTGTGGAGTGTTCCTTTAAAGTTAGCAAATAAGCTGCTTCTCACATGTCTGACTGTGTCCAGTTCTTCCTCCAGATGCTGGTTCTGTTGGTTGAGCGTCTCCATCATGCTCTTCAGCTCAGTGCATTTGTCCTCCAGTGAATCGTGCTCTGACTGAGCTGCGACTCTCCACACCTGAAACTCTTTCTCCAGGAGCCTGATCATACATGCCAAAACACATATACACCCACATTGAGCTCCAACGCAATCTTTTCAATTATTTCTGTACGATTTATTTTAGAAAAGAGCTCACCATTTGTCCCTCTGCAGATCCCTCATGGCCTTCTGGGTAACACTGATGTCTTTCTGGAGTTCAGCTGTTTCTCTCTGTAACACCATATATATAAAGGTATTCATAAGATGATTATTTATCATGCATCCTGATAATCTAGCAAGATGATTAATCAAAATGTATATTTTTAAGGTGTGGTATCAATATGTCAGTCTTAAGGTTATCTACAAGTTAATGTATTCCAAAACAGTGACAAAATTCGCCATTTAAAATTTTCCACATTAATATATAAGCAGGTGATTCTATAATTAAAAGGTACATTTGGGGTCTAAGGCCTTCTTTTTTTCAGCTTTTAAAAAATGGTTCAATTTTTGATTGTGTATAAAATGTGTTACTTATTTTCATAGATCACTAGATGTCATAACAAAACACTATTTTCTTTATGAAGTGTCTTATGTTGCCAAAAATCATGATTTCTTGAATTAGTCAGTGCTTTTCTGTCCATCATGTATAAATGCCCAAGCATTTTCTTTTATTTTTCTTTCTCACACTTTACTCTCCCTCATGTGGTTTCAAACATTTGTAAGTTTCATTTTTTTCCAACATTAAAATGTCAAATGTTAGAGATTTACAACATTCTTCAAAGTCAAAGTCAAAAGTCATTCTTCAAAAAGAAAGAAATGCAAACAGGTTTGGAACAAGTAAAGCGTGAGTAAATAGTTAGTACCTTTTCATTTTGGGCGAACAAACATTTACATGTACCTGCTATAGGCAACCCAGGCTCATTCTGAAAATGTACCACTATATACATTTCTGGAGAGCACCTAATATGCCCCAGGAGCTATGTTTTTTTTGCAGTTTTTGTTTTGCTAATTCTCGAGAGGCTGCTGTGTACGGTTTTTAAGATCTCAAATGTCTCTCGGGGGTACCATTCACAACTTCTGTTCTCACGTAAATCCACCAGAGGCCGTTGTCGACTGACTGACTGACTGACCGATCGACTGACCCACCGTCCTTCTTCCCTAAACCCAACCAATAGTGCTTTCAAAAGCACCAATTGACCCCGCCCACCCACTTCCCAAAACCCAACCAATAACCCAGAAAAAGACTATTTTTACTGTTTTCACCATGTTATTTACTTATTTATTTTATGTTTTGGCTTTTGTCTTACCCACTTTCTGAAACCGTTCTTCACCGGACTCGAACCCCGTCGTCACGGTCGACTCCTCTCTGTGTCTCAAGTCTTCCGACATACATGGTGAGCTAACTTAACAAATTGGTAACAGTGGGAAAGCCGTCCATATGGAGGTAAGGGGTCAGCTGGTAAGCGCAAAACGGAACAGCGTCATGCCACCCCGCAGTGTTTGTTTTAAAGATAAAATGCAGCCATACTTACTTCTGGCTACTTAATTCGCAATTTAAAGACGAAATGCAGCCATACGTACTTCTGGCTACATAATTCGTGATCTCCTGAAATGTATATAGGGCTACGTTTTCAGAATGAACATATGTTGGCTATAGGATCAGAGATTGCTTTAGAACAGAGATGCCCAAACTAGGGCCTGCAGGCTAAAGTTGGCCCTTTGTATCTTTTGATTTGACCCGTCAGAGGGGAAATGATTGGGAAGGGTTGGACCTTTAAATACTTTAACAGAGATTCTCATTTCTATTTTAATAAATTTTTGTTTGTTTGTTTTGTTATTGAGCTATAAAAATAGCAAACTAAGATTAAATGTTTCAATTAAATGTTGTAAATAAATCAGATTTTTAAAAAATGTAAATACTGTCGCTTAATGAATATGGGACAAAGCAGAAGAATGGAGCCAATCTAGGGCCATAAAACTTGCAAAAGTAAAGAAGGTTTTGCAAACAAACAAAAAAAATACACACAAATCTGCAAAAATCACAAAGTGAAAATAATTTTTTAAGAAATAAAAATGTATTTTGCTAACAAAAATAAAGAACTGCAAAGTAAAAAAAAAGTAAAAAAAAAAAAAGAAATTTGCGAAAAAAAAAGAACTGTGAATAAATATCCAGCAAATAATTGCAATTAAAACAACTATATATATTTGCAAAACATTTTTATTGCCTTTACAAAACGCGTCCAGTCAATTGCAATGCTCATATTGATTAGCTTTTTAGTCAGCTGTGAGTTTGCGATGCGGTTTTCACATTACGTTTGTGCACGTTTCACTTTGTGGCCCTCATTTGACAAGGGGGTGGAGTCAACAGAACTTGGGCGTTTACAGCAGGCCTGGACCTGCTTCCATTTAAGCGACATCATCACCTGGGGACACAGTATCTCTGAGGTGGTCTAACAGCCCAGTAAGTCTGGGCCTGCCGTAAACGCCCAAGTTCCCTTGTATTGTTTGGTTTTCATTCATTCATTTTCTTTTCAGCTTAGTCCCTTAATTAATTCGGGGTCGCCACAGTGGAATGAACCGCCAACTTATCCAGCATATGTTTTATGCAGCGGATGCCCTTCCAGCTGCAACTCATCTCTGGGAAACATCCACACACACTCATTCACACACAAACACTATGGACAATTTAGCCAATCCAATTCACCTATACCACATGTCTTTGGACTGTGGGAGAAACAGGAGCACCCGGAGGAAACCCACGCAACCACGGGGAGAACATGCAAACTCAAGCCGGGACTCGAACCAGTGACCTTCTTGAATGTGCTACCCACTATGCCACCGTGGCACCCTTTGTTTGGTTTTGTAAACGCAATAAAAATGTTCTGCGAATATAAAGTTGTTTTTTTTATTATTGCAAATATTTGCTGGATTTGTTGTTGTTTTTTGCAAATTTCATTTTGATTTTTTAAAAAGTCAATTTTCACTTTGCGAAATTTGGAGATTTGCATTTATTTTTTATTTTTGCTCAATACTTTATTTTTTGTTTGCAAAACTTTCTTTTATTTTACAAGTATATATGGCCCAAGATTGACTCCATACAGAAGACATCAGTGTCAAATCAAGGCAAAGGCAGGTTGAGCATGACTAGTGTATTCGACATTGAATTCCATTGTTTTATAAAAGGAATTTTGTTTATGCTTTTATTGTATTAAATTAGTTAAAATAATAAACATTTTCTAAAAAAATCAATGCATTAGTAAATATAGTTGAATTATTTTATTTAAAAAATATTAAATGAATTTAGAAATTACCCATGGCAACTTTAATGTAATACAGTTTGCTATATTTACTTTCAGCCCACAGTTCTCAGTCAAGCTTGGATTTTCATAAGAATTTTTTTGGCACCCCTGCTTTAGAATTAGATGTATGCAGTTGTGCATTATATACTTTTATTGTTACAGTAAGTACATGTAATGAAGATATCTGTGCAATGTTACAGCATTTACATTTTTATTGAAATGGGAGAATGTATCTGTGCACATACAATAAAAAGATGAGTTACCTGAGGGATCTGTATCTCTTCTGTCTGCAGGCTTTTAGACTCTACTGTAACGGCGGCAGGAGCAGCTGTCAGACTTGCTTCAGCAGCATTATGTGTGTCTGGATATGCAGCAAACTGCAGCGCTGGAGACGAGGCACTGCGGACACACACATATACACACGCACGCAATCATCTGTGTTCTTAAACATGTACTAATTGTGGCTTATTCACTGTTGCAACCTGTTTACCTGTAACGCAGCTCTGCGCTGGATCCTGCTCTCAGGGCTCTCTTCCTCTCTGCCTCCCTCCTGGTGTGTCGAGGAACCAAAGCATGTCGAGCACTGGATGCCAGTGAGGCCATCGACTCCTTCCAGGATGGCTGAACAAACCACATATAATTACTGGTTCATTTACATTTCTATTAGAGCATTACACTAACAACTCTAGTTAATATCTCTATAATAGTATGTGTAAACTGTGATATGCTTGTTTGTTCACCTGAGTGCAGTACTCCAGCACAGGATGGGAGGGCTTGTGTTTCCTGCTGCGTCTCTCTGTCAGAAAGCAGCTTTGGCAGAGGTGTACATTCAGGCATTTTAGACAGCGATACCTACAGTTTGAGGAGGTCAGACCATGTCAAACACATATAATCATAATATACATGCAATTTTAGTATCATTTATATACTATAATATAGGACTTTGTTCTTTTCTTTGGAGAAATCAACTCATTTTCAAGTCACCTAGTGTTAAACATTCAGTTGATCTACAGGTCTGATGGAAACACTTTTAGCTTAGCTTAGCATAAATAATTGAATCAGATTAGACCATTAGCATCTCACTATATAGTTGTTTTATTAAGATTTGTTATTGAAGGAATGGGTCAACCAAAAAGGAAATGCTGTCACCATTTTCTTACCCTTTACGTGATCCAAACTATTTAAAAAAATATTTTAGTTCGGTTGAACACAAAAGAGGACATACTGAAGAATTTTGGAAACCCGTAGCCATTAACATCCACAGTAGATAAAACAATTATTATAAAAGTCAATGGTTACATATTTCAAACATTCTTCTGTATATTTTTTTGTGTTCAACAGAGTTAAAAAACTCAAACTGGTTTGGAACAAGTCAAAGGTGATCAAATCATTACACAATTTTCATTTACATAATTTTCAACTATCCTTTTAACATGTATTTGCAGTTTTCTTTTTTGACTTTATTTTAATTTGCCATTGTATTTTTTTTTTTATTGTTATTTCTTGGGTTTAGATTTATGCGGCACGGTGGCTCAGTAGTTAGGCTCTGTTGCCTTACAGCAAGAAGTTCGCTGGTTCGAGTCCCGGCTGGGTCAGTTGGTGTTTCTGTGTGTAGTTTGCATGTTCTCCCCGTGGTTGCGTGGGTTTCTCCTGGGTGCTCCGGTTTATCCCACAAGTCCAGACATGTGGTATAGGTGAATTTGGTAGGCTAAATTGTCCGTAGTGTATGAGTGTGATTGAGTATGGATGTTTCCCAGAGATGGGTTGCAGCTGGAAGGGCATCTGCTGCGTAAAACATATGCTGGATAAGTTGGCGGTTCATTCCGCTGTGGCGACCCCAGGTTAATAAAGGGACTAAGCCGACAAGAAAATGAATGAGATCATTGCATGTTTTATGATATGCTGTAATAACTTTGACCATGCATTGTTTTTGTTATTATTTACCACGTATAGGTAGACATTACATGAAACATCAGGTCATGAAAATTTACTTGAAAGTAATGGAAAAGTCATTGAATTTTAGTAGTAAAATGTGTATGAACCCTGCCAATGATATTTTCTGTATTTGAAACTGCCTTTTGATAAGATTTTGTAGTTGCTTTGTTTTTTTTCTCCATTATAAGAAATTCTTGACTCGACTCTGGCAAAAAATGCTTTACTACCTTTATATACACACACGTGCATCATACATTCAACATGCACTAGGCTGTTGAACCCACATCAAGGATAAATACTCTGGAAATGCCCACCTGAGGCCGGTGATGGGAAAGGCTTTACAGGCATGGCAGTGAACGCTGTGTTGTACAGCCTCACTCACTGAAATCCTGTAGAGTGTGGACAGCCATAAGAGCAGACGCGGCTCTGACTGCAGCCACCAAATAAAATGCTCTTCAGTCACACCTGCACTGATTACCTGAGAGAAAAAAATTATATTCCATATAAAAGGATAACATTTCAGAGATTTAAATGTGTTTACATATGAGTGAGCTAATATCAGAAGCATAATATCTGCTAATGTTTTCAGTCATTCATAAGGTGTTGAAGTCTAAATGTTTGCCACTTTACAGATATAATTCATATTCATATATATATATATATGACCTATAAAAAATATATATGACCTGTTTATTTTAGTATGATCATTACATATTTTTTTTACAAATTGCTAATAAAAATAACATTTCTCTAGGAAGATGTTATATTCCCAGACCAGTATCATACAGCCCTATATTTTATATTATACAGTACTATAAGTATTCTTTAGCATATTTGATTAAATGAGTGAAGTAGTAAATATTACCTGAATTATTATTATTATTATTATCATTATTCACTCATTCATTCATTTTCCTTTCGGCTTAGTCCCTTTATTAATCCGGGGTCGCCATAGCGGAATGATCCGCCAACTTATCCAGCATTTGTTTTACGCAGCGGATGCCCTTCCAGCTGCAACCCATCTCTGGGAAACACATCCATACATTCTCATTCACACTACGGACAATTTAGCTTACCCAATTCACCTGTACTGCATGTCTTTGGACTGTGGGGGAAACCGGAGCACCCGGAGGAAACCCACGCAACCACGGGGAGAACATGCAAACTCCACACAGAAATGCCAACTGACCCAGCCGGGGATCGAACCAGCGACCTTCTTGCTGTGAGGCGAACGTGCTAACCACTAGGCCACCGTGGCGCCCCATTATCATTATTATATGAATGAATTATTATGAATGAGTAAATAAAATTTTGATACTATTATGTGTATTATGTAACACTAGTATGTTTACATACTTAAAAAATTGGAAAGAAATTGTAAATTGTAAGAATAATCATTATTATTTTTAATCTAGTCAATAAATTCAATAAAATGTAATCTAATTTTCCATGTTTATAATGTAGGAAGAAATCATAAAAATGTTACTTATTATTACTTTTATTATTATTAATTAATTAATATTGCATTTATTATTATTATTTTTTTATTATTATTATTATTATTATTATTATTATTATTAAAATTAAATCCCGGGATCCAAGTTTTAAAACCATCTGTTTTATGACTAATTAGTCATTAAGAGTGTTAAAAAATGTCCATACCCCGCTGAAGCAGGACGACGCTGCCGTTTCAGCATGACCAAAAACATGGTCTTCTTGAACCACAGCTGGAACCTTAACCACAACATTGAGTTTAGAAAGACATTAGCTTTATTTACAAGTGTCTGTAATTCTTTGTCTCTAACTGTGATATTTTCTGACCTGGCTGAGGTCTTCCAGCAGAACTCTGAGTGCATTGCGACTGATGGAGCCTCTGTCGCTCTCCTGATTCCCACTGTAGCTCTCAGCCA
Organism: Danio albolineatus; assembly: GCA_903798035.1. Lineage (NCBI taxonomy): Eukaryota > Metazoa > Chordata > Actinopteri > Cypriniformes > Danionidae > Danio > Danio albolineatus. Next base: position 375,396 of record CAIGQQ010038854.1, on the reverse strand, counting down.
GTCTGAACAGAGCTGCAGAAGCACAACCACACTTTCAACACTCATGATCATGACAGCATCCAGAAAGTTGAGAACAAAATCAGAATAAGAGATAAAAATTAAACAAATATGGAACAAACCCCTCTGTTTAGCTGAGAGAGTGTCTCCACAGAGGGCAATCAATGCAGCCTCCACTGACCTTAGCAGAATAACACCAGTTTGCCCTCTAAAAGAAAAAGAGACCTTCATACACATCCATATGTGTATAATTAGGCTATATTTTCAAATTAATTCACTCCTCACCTGTCAAATAGTTTAAAGAGAAGCCTGGTGGTCTGATCTGTGGCTTCAGGAACGGCCTGATCGGGAAGTTCAGGGGAGATACTCCTGAATAGCTCTTCTAGATGCTGCTGTACATCTTCTTGAGCAAGACTAATCATTGGTTCCCCAGAACTCCATAAAGTGTTCAAAATTGGGCGCAAATCCTGCAGTGACACCAGATGCACTAAGATAAAAAAAAAATGAGGCATATAAGTTTGTGATAAAAATGGTATGTCATAATGCATTTGGTTTCATTTCAAAGACTTTTTACCCTAACCCTACCACTAAACCCAACCCTCACAGCAAACCTGTAGCATATGTAAATGTGAAAAACCCCAAATACGTTCAATTTTTTTAACAGTTGTGAAATGCAAGGGCACAAGGCATGTCCTCACAAACCACATGGACATTGTAATAATTAGGTCATACCCATGTTATTATACAAATATGTGTCTTAATAAACCACAAAAACCAACACACACACACACACACACACTAAAGTTACAAAGCAGAGAAAACTCACTCTGACATAGTTTTTGTAATGATCGAAGCTTTAGAGCTGCTCTGTAAACAGCAAGACGGACCTCATTCAGACCTCCTGAGGGGGGGAAATATAGGGAAAATATAGGAAAAAATTAGTAGACTACAAAAAAAGAGTAACACTTTATTTGACAATGCCCTTGATGCACTTTACATGCACTTTCAAGAGTGATAACAGTACATTGTGCATAACTGAATCATATTCCATATATTCATTTTCATAAAAGCATATTCCTAACTAAAAAGTAACTCAGTATTTAAATTGACAAGTACAATGGGCTTTGCAAAATAAAGTGAAACCGAACACAAATTTATACGCAAGCACTGGTTTCAGTAAAAGATAAATCTACTTCATAGAACATCACATCACCCTCTCCTTTCAACATTTCTGGCATTTTCAATTTTAAATAAATGAGAGAGAGAGTAAACTTACCAATGTTATCCAAATCCATAACAGCCCGCTGCTCGAATAAACAATGTTTGAATAAATGATTGAATGAATTAAATGAAATTGAGTTTTGGTTACAGTAAACACTCGGTTTTTAAGTAATGTCACATTGTATCTGTCCCTCTCTCTCTCTCTCTCTCTCTCTCTCTCTCTCTCTCTGTGTGTGTGTCTGTGTGTATCTGTGTGATAGAGAGAGAGACCGCGTAAGAGAGATGTTTCAACAGATTAGCCTAGCATATAGCTAATTTATAAAGGCAACAACAAATGGAGTCATAAAAATAAATAAACAATAAGCTATGAATCTAACAATGAAAAACATAATGCCGCTCGTGTAAAAATGCACGTCCTGGGTTGACTATTAACATTTTCAACAATATTTTGCAGAATATTAGCAGAGACCAAAACAGAACACTAGGCAACCCAGAGTATTTGGCAACCACACTTACTCCCACCGCGGCCAGTTTTGCGAGGCAAACTCCCATTTGAACTGGACGTAAGTATCTCATACATTCTACACGTCTAACTTATAATTATGGATGATTTCAGAGGTCGATGTTAGCAAACGACCTGTATAAATGTGATTTATGTTGGGCAAAACGCTTCTGCTAGATAATGTAGTTACTACTGTATACAAGGAAAACGAAAGCAAACAACGAACACGTTAAACCATACGCTCTTTTATCAGACATTCAGCTATATTTAATATCGTTTTACGAATGTTCACACATAAGAGTACTTTCAACCGTAGCTCACCTGAACGCTGTAATATGAAATAGTTTCCTTGCGTGAACATTAAGCCTCGAGAAACTTACAAACTATCGAGTACAAGCTGCCACTTACCCGGCTTGTGTTACTTATTGTTAATAATATATGAACAGAGCTTTTATTTCACTTTGTGCACGTGTCAGGACTACTGGCTTTTATTAGTATCTTTGTAATTTGGTGTATTAGCATGTATTTCATTCGTTCATTTACTTTTCGGCTCAGTCCCTTAATAATCTGGGGTCGCCACAGCAGAATGTCCCTTTATTAATATGGGTTCGCCACAGCGGAATGTACCGCCAATTTATGCAGCATGTTTTACGCAACAGATGCCCTTTCAGCTGCAACCCATCACTGGGAAACATCCATACACTCTCATTCACACACATACACTACGGACAATTTAGCTTTTCACCTATACCACGTTTTTGGACCACGTGAACAAGGGGAGAACATGCAAACTCCACACCGAAATGCCAACTGACCCAGCCGAGGCTCGAACCAGCGACCTTCTTGCTGTGAGGCGACAGCGCTACCCACTGCACCACCCTAGCATGTATTTATTTATTCCCCTTATTTTATGGCAGTTTCAAATGTCATTAGTTGTACAGAGATTGTATTTTTATACTTATTAACCCTCCCAACAAACCCCGAACATACTGATTATTATAAATATGGATAGAAATAATAATCAAATATTAAGGATAGGAAAATCTAAATAAAATAAAATGCAATAGTTGGATAGCATTGCAACATAAAATGGAGGTTATGGTTATGGATACTGCATTCAGGATTAATGTTACGTTGTAACGTTCATGCAGCAACGTAACATTGTTCCACACAAATTACTGCGCATAAAGTCGCCATGAGGAAGAAACTAATCCGCCAGTGAATACCTGAAAGCTCCTACCGTTTATGTGAGGCCAATATGTCACTTTCATGGATGTTTATTAGAGATTGAGTTTAATATAACAAGCATTTGTCTTTTTTTGTTGGTTTAAAAATAATAATAATTGGGATCAAGGCTGTAAAGATGCAAAGATGATAGTGTTTAGTTGTCTTTCAGTCCAATTTGATTAATCAGCTGGAATGCCAAACAGTGCAGATTTTGTACTGATTCTGTGCTTTACTTCACACACTTTAGAAAGTGTATTGAATGTGGTTGACCAGGAAACAGTAAGGGCTCATCCTAAACAAGAGTGGGCTTCGCCTGTTTAACATCTTCTACAGGTCTTGCCAAAAGTAGGGCTTAAAAAAAGGTTGTCGGATATCTACTTTGGTGTATTTCATGTAATACTTTATATTTATTTAACTCAAGACAAGCACAAGATGAACTAACATCCACTCTAAGTGTGGCAGTGCTCTGAAATTACTCTGAATTTACAACTCCGAGTTCTTTCTCCTGTCCGCTTCTAATTTTGCCTGGACCTATACTTTTCAGAGGCCTGAGAATTGTATGTTCTTGCATGTGTGTTTGAAGTGAACAATTTACTGTGACATTACTGAACGATGCTCATATCACACACTGTTAAAATTGCTGTGAAATGTACAGTATTTTGACAGCATTTCTGGAAATTTTTACAAGCGCACTATAATTTTACAGCACTAAGCCTGTCACAATAATCAATATATCGACTTACCACACAACACACGGACATGTCCTCAATAATTTTGGTGATGCAATCTATATCGCCCTTGCCCATACACAAAAATCAATTCTAACCATATTTTAGCTGATTGTGCAGCCTCTCTATCTCTATTGGAGGTGTCAGTGTCAGTATGGTTAAAAAAACACTATAGTATTTATTATAAATTACTATAGTGTTTTCATGTGGGTGCCTGATGACTGAAAATAGATCCGTTACTTTTTTCTAGTTCTTTTTATTTTGGACATTTTTGTTAACATTTATTATTATTATTATTATTATTATTATTATTTGTTTAGGTCAGGATATCTGCTTTCACATTCTGATTCCAATACCTAATTATTAAATTGTTAAAATGACTAATTAGTTTAAAATGAAATATGCGTTTGCTTGAAGAGTGTACTTGCGTTATGATGCTATTATAGTATCAAAATGTTCTTAAAATGACAATAATATTGTTTATCGCAATACATTTTGTTGCTATATATCATACCACAAAATTATAATTATACCAGCACAATTATAATTGTTAATTTACAGTGCACATGTCAATTTTACAGTGTTACTACTACTGGCAACCAAAATTGCCAGTATTACTGTTAATTGTACCACAATTTTTACAGTGCAGTTTTTAACCCCCATTAACATCTCTGTTCTTCTCCTCTCTAGCTCTTCAGAGTTGATTCTGAACCATGAGTAAAAAGGCATCAACTCAAACGATTCTCCAACATAAAGTCTTCCTCATAGACACTTTATCTGTAGACGCCAGTTTCATCCTGCAGAATGTGCAACAAGCTAAACTTATCACTCTGCGCGACTACAATAACCTCTCCGATGTTTCCGAAAGAGAGACCAAAATCATCAAGCTGCTTGACAAACTCATGGGAAAAGGGGAGGAAACATGTCAACAGTTCATAGCCCTTTTAAGGCAGGATGGTGTGTTGGAAAATTTCCCAGCATTAAAGGGTCATGCCATTTTTGCTTCTTCAGTGCAGGTGATGTTTATATTTCCTATTATACATTCAAAATGATGTAAATGTTGCTGTCAAGGATGTGCTTTATTCACTGATGTATCTACATGTGCTTTTGTTTCAGGTCTCTCAATACAAAATAACACAAAATCCACGAGGGATCTGTGTAATCATCAATAATGTTGATTTTACCAGCATGACAGTAAGAAGGGGATCAGATGAGGATCAAAGTGCGTTATTAAAATATATATTGTTTTGTATTTAGCATAAGATATTACCATTTATTACCGTGTGGTAACCGTGAATGTCAAATATGCACAAACGTTGGGTCAAATATAGACAAAACCAGCCATTAAGTTATAAATGTAATGTAAATTGAATTGGAAAAAATGTACCCAATGTTGGGTTTGGCCATATTTGAGCCAGTGTTGGGTTACTACAACCCAGCATTTACTAAGGTGTCATTTTTATATATTTTTAGTTATGCTTTAGTTATTGGGTAAAGAAATTTAATAGATATAAAATTTTGGTGCAATAAAGGTCTTAATCTTATATTTATACAATTATTTATAATTTATGGATGGATGGAGTTGCTTATATTATTATATATTACTTATATCTCTTTACTCTTTCTCAGAGTACCTAGCCAAAGTTTTCCGCTGGCTGGGGTTCGAGGTGGTGGCACACAGAAATAAAACTGCAGATGAAATGAAGAACATCTTGCAAGGTCTGGGAAGGACAGTAGATGGAGACTGTTTTGTGTGCTGCGTTCTCTCCCATGGCATGCAAGAAGGAGTGTGTGGAACCGATGGCGATCTTGTGTCTGTTGACGAAATACGAGAGCCTTTCACTGGCGTTAACTGCCAAAAGCTGGTCGGAAAGCCCAAACTGTTTTTCATACAGGCATGTCGAGGGCAGAGAAGACAACCTCGTGTGAATGCTCAAGCAGATGGTCCAGGAGATGGAGAGTCAGAGATGGAGGTGGATGGTGATGATTTTGACATCACGATCCCATCTGACACAGATTTCCTGATTGCCAGATCAACCACCGATGGACACCTCTCTTTCAGAAAGCCTGACGAAGGATCCTGGTTTATTCAGTCACTTTGTAGAAACCTGGAGAAACATTGTCCGCTGTAAGTTTATAACAATGTCATCAGCATTTGCATGTTTAGTATGAAACATTTAGGATTACAAACTGATAAAACTACATGTATTAAAACTGATTCATAACTATATGTACTAATATGGCTTTGTATTTATTTGTATGTTGCCAGGGGTGATGACATCCTGACCATCCTGCTTTCTGTGAATAATGAGGTTAGCAGTCAGGGGCTTCACTCCAAACAAATGCCTGTCCATGAAGTCGCCATGAGGATGAAGCTGATCCTGCCGCCAGTGAATAACTGAAAGCTCCTATACTGTATGTTTGAGGCCAATATATCACTCTCAGGATGTTTGATAGGACCATTTATTAGATTGAGTATAATACTGCATGCATTTGTCTTTATGGATGTGCGTTTTATTTTTTAAACCTTTTTTAAATTGGGAACAAAGCTGTTCGGGAATAGCCTAAAGGGGAATAATGAGCCATTTTAGATCAACATCTTTGTCTAATCTTTGACACTTTTCTATAAACAGCATTTATTTGATGGATTTTTCTTGGGATTAACACAATTTATAGAGTTTTCTATGTACTTTCTGAATTCAGTATGCACATTTATTCTATAATTAAAATAATGTTTAGGTAATTTAGTTTAACTGCGTTTTGATTTATTACAGTCATCTGCATTTGCACATCAAGTCAACACAAAAACATGTCACAGCGTCATGATGACAAAACAGAATGTTTCAAATGTTACAATTGACTTAATTCACATTAGTCATGTGGCATCAATTGGAATACTTCATCTTAAATATCAGTAAACAATATCATAATTGTGATATAAATGTAGTAACAAATTTTATCACAACCAGTAGGAACCTTTTTTTTCAACCCAGGTTCATTATTAATAGGCACCCCATATACATTTCTGGAGATCGCAAAATACATCCCAGGTGGTATGTTCTTTTGCAGTTTTTGATTTCGCTAATCTTCCAATGGCCGCTGTGTACGCTTTTTCAGATCTCAGATTTCTTTTGCTAGCTATTCGCACCTGCTGTCCTCACAAAAATGCACAAGAGTCCTCTGTCGACTGACTGAACGATTGACCCGATCACCCTCTTCCCTAAACCCAACCGACAGTGTTTTCAAAAGCAATCCAGGAAAAGAAAAACTATTGCAGCTGCCTGATTTTTACCAGGTTTTCAGATCAAGTTCTCACCCTGTTATTTACATGTTTACTTTATTTGTTGCCTTTCGTTTTTGTTTTACACTTTCTGGACTTTTCTTCATCGGACTTGAACCCCGTCAACTCCACTGCATCTCAAGTTCACCGACGTGCATGACAAGCTTCTGGGAAAACTGGCAACAGCAGAAAAACAGCTCACACCGAGGTACTGTAAGCAGTCAGCTGGTAGCGCCAAAAGAAACAGAAGCCATCGGCGGAGTCATACCACCCTGTAGCGTTCACTTTAAAGACAAGATGCAGCCATATGTAGCTCTGGCTGCATAATTTGTACTTTGCAGAAATGTATACGGGGTACGTTTTGACAATGCGCCTGTTGGTTTTTTTTATTGCTTGGATCACTGTTTCATTCATTCATTTTCATTTTGGTTTAGCAATCTGAGGTTGCCACAGCGGAATGAACAGCCAACTCATCCAGCACATGTTTTACCCAGCAGATGCCCTTCCAGCTGAAACCCATCACTAGGAAACATCCCTACACACTCATAAACTACAGACAGTTTAGCTTACCCAATTCACCTATACCATGTCTTTGGACTTGTGGGGGAAACCGGAGCACCCGGAGGAAACCCACGCAACCACGGGGAGAACATGCAAACTCCACACAGAAATGCCAACTGGCCCAGCTGAAGCTCGAACCAGCGTCCTTCTTGCTGTGAGGCAATCGTGCTACCCACTATGCCACTGTGGCGCCTCTCTTTTGTGTTCAACAGAATAAATATAGTTTGGAACACGTAAAGGGTAAGAAAATGGTGACAGAATTTTCACTTTTGGGTGACCCATTCCTACAATTACAAATCTTAATAAAACAATTATATAGCGAGATGCTAACATAATATAATTAATAATAACATTCAGTTAAAATATATCATGAAAATCTACCATGAAAATTAGAGGATGCAATCAATGCATACAATGGAAGAGGGAAGTGCAGTATGGTAGCAGCTAGCCATGCAGGCCTACTGCCAGCTTTGAGATAACATATGTCCAGAACAAAAATATGAAGATCTTCTGTGTTATCTAAGTTCTAATAAATTCACATCCATCAGACGCAGACTGAGACTGCTCTAGAAGTCATGTCTGAAGAGTCCACACATCCTTGTTGCCAGATCTAGTCATTAGCGTGGAGTTTGTGGTTAGCGATTCAGTACCATATTTGCTAAATACAATATTTTAACTTATTTGGTACATTTTGGAAGGATTGTTTTAATTTGTTTTCATAGCAATATTTGACAACATTTCATATGTGACACTTAAATACATATTCATCTTTTTAACTTTTGCAGAATTAGCCTAGCAAAGCCTACAGCGAACAACTGTTAGGTGACTAAAACAAGATAATTATTGGTTAGAGACATTATAAACCCTTCAGTTTGCACACTGGGAATATACAGCAAAATGGGCAGGTGGAAGACAACAGTTGGAAACCACTGGTGTACAGTATAATTGTAATTTAAGTTGTTGTTTTTTTTGCTCTCTTAGCTACATCTATGTTAACAGTTGTTTTTTTTCACTGTGGTAAAACCTTGGCAAGTCTTTGTAATTCTTCCTCACAGAGATCTGAAATATTGCCCTGAACATGAGGGGAGTCCTTTATCCATTTAACCAAACTAAAAGAGGATAAGATTGAGAAATCTTTTCAATAATAGACTTCACTGACAACATACATAGACGTTAAAATCGCTTCACAAATAAAAGTGGTTGTTTTGAGGCAATATTGCTCATCATGGAAAATGTTAACATGACTAAGCAACTGTAAGCACAGACAAAACAACCAGAGAGAACATTGCTGCAATGCAAGATGTCATTCGTCAGTAAGAAGTTTATAAAATTTATATATAATAGTATCTGGGCATGGTGCCACTGTGGCGTAGTGTGTAGCACGATTGCCTTACAGCAAGAAGGTCACTGGTTCGAGCCTCAGCTGGGTCAGTTGGCATTTCTGTGTGGAGTTTGCATGTTCTCCCCGTGGTTGCGTGGGTTTCCTCCTGGTGCTCCGGTTTCCCCCACAGTCCAAACACATGCGCTATAGGTGAATTGGGTAAGCTAAATTGTCTGTAGTGTATGTGTGTAAATGAGTGTGTATGGATGTTTCCCAGAGATGGGTTGCTGCTGAGAGGGCATCCGCTGTGTAAAACGTATGCTAGATAAGTTGGTGGTTCATTCCACTGTGGTGACCCCAGATTAATAAAGGGACTAAGCCGAAAAGAAAATGAATGAATGATTATCCGGGCCTCACGGTGGCGCAGTGGGTAGCACGATCGCCTCACATCAAGAAGGTCACTGGTTTGAGCCTCAGCTGGGTCAGTTGGGATTTCTGTGTGGAGTTTGCATGTTTCCTCCGGGTGGCCATTCATTTAATGAGCAAGGCCATTAGGCATTGCCTTAATTACAGTATGAAATTCTTTATGAATAACAGGGAAATTATATTTAACCATGAAATCATCATATAATTAGAAGTTCCCTTGTGGATCAAGTAAATCACAAAGATAATTAATTTATTTTTCATGCAACTTCTTATAAAAAATAATTTCATATGAATTTTTTTTCCTCAATAATGAATTTATTTTACTTTGATGCTGCTGTTACTATAAATGTATATTATGTGTTATATGTAAATGTTCCAGCATGAGTCAAATTCTTCACATCAAAAATCATCACATATTACCTGGTAATATAATGTAATTGTAAATGTCTATAAATGCAATCAGTTTCATCGTTTACTGTTTACAGATCCATTAATTTTTTTTGTTCAGTTTCTCTATTTAAATGCCTTTAAATGACAGTGTCCTGCCGCCACCTACTGGGTGGATTTAACTTGATATTAGTACTACCTGTTAACTAATAATGCTACAAATAAATTCATAATCCAATAATACTGAATTAAAATACAGTCTTTTTGGTGTTATTTTTTGCAATTGTAGTTTTTATGATTTTGTTTGATATAGACATAAATGTTTTATGTTCATGAAGAAAATACTTATATAGAAAAAAATGTCAGAGAACTGAGCAGTAGAATGTGAATAATATGAATATGTTTGTGGGTCAGCTTTCTATTGTAAACAACCACAGCTTTATTTATTATTCTTCAGAACACACACACACAAAATTGACATAAGAAGTTCAGCACCTGTGTAAACTTCTGAAGTTTTTATTTGACAAATGCTGACAAGTACATGCAAACTTGAAAACTTAGTTCAAGCAGAAATCTGGATGATCTGTATTTTTTTTTGTCAGATGTCTCACCTTGAATGCAGACAACAGAAGACAGCCTATACTGTATGTCACAGTCTAACCGTATCTGTCGTAGCTAGTTTCGTGACGTCATGCGACAAGGGTCTGATTTACTGTAAAAACTTTTTTACTCCACCCCAAGCCAGGCGGCGTCTGTCTACACCTATGGTCTACACTTGACTCGGAACTAGCATCCATAAAAGCTTCACTGAACATTGTTTTGATAAACGTCTTGAAGACAGTAAAAACTATCGGAGCTTTGGTGTTACGACTATCATAACAACCGATTTCTAGATTTGGAGCTTGTTAAGGGCGCCCAAGCCTTACACTCAATTATGATCTAAGGAAAACTTATTTCAGCCGGATCTTTTACGTAAGTATAGCTTATATACTATACCATTTATTTGATAATTATGGCCAAATTGGTCGATACTGTTTGTAGAAGATTCTTATGAACGTGTCTGAAGTTGTTCAAATTGTTTGATACCTGTTTATATTGATTTAAAAAAAAAGGAAAACGAAAGCAAGAAGTTAGGCTACGTTTGGGAGGACCTTTTAACTACAGATTTTATATACAGTACTTCCGAATAGACTATAATATCATAATAACTGAATAATTTTTTGATATAGCCTACAATTATATAAGGATAGAGTGAAATAAGTAGCCTCTTCCCAGCCACACACACAAACACACACACACACACACACACACACATATATGTGTATGTGTGTGTGTGTATATATATATATATA